>CM074454.1:26420451-26680451 GCA_037101425.1 Elopichthys bambusa
ACTCAAACAATATTACATAATCAGATTACTTCACAGTGGGAAAGAGGAACACGGAAACTTCTAGATGGTGAGGCTCTTAAAGGGACAGTCACGTCCAGTTCACTGAGAATCACACCGGTCAGGAGCCGCGCTCTCTCGTCCAAACACACAATAGAGATTGTTCTGATATAAATATATCCGTGTGTTCGTGTCTGTGCATGTTTCTTACATGAGATCACTGGAATGTCACATTCTCAAGACGCTTACCTCACATACGTCATGTGACACACATTTACCTCTTTTAAAACATTCACTTCAGCTCTGACGTGCACTTCATGTTTATATGTGCAGCTATTTTCACTGGTGGAGATGAAACATGAACTGGCCAATTTCAGTCTGAAATCTATCGGTCAAGAAGCGTTCACTTTTCGGTTTCGGTTTTCGACTGTGCTCGTGCCGCAACATGAACACATCACAACAGGTAAACGTGTCGGCTGTGTGGACGCTACAGCTTTTATTTCTCATTTTAATTGACGGTTATCCACTCTCAAGAATGGATCTTTCAGTCAATACGTGAATTTAAGCTCACTAAACATGATTTGTTGCTCCAGCTAGAGCTGCACGATTCTGGACATACAACCAAACAAAATAACACGCAAGGTTCTGACAACATATAAACCGCTGGAAAATGGTTTTGAATGAACTCGTTAATAAATACTCGTTTCATTGCTGGACGAATCAGTGTTTTTGAACGAATCTTTTGAATGATTCAATGATAAATACATTTTTTAACAGTCCACCTAGTGGAATTAGATGTAATTGATATGAACCGTTATTTGACGTGCCGAGTTCGTTGATCGCTATCGTAGACATCGGTGTTTAAATACTAACTTAAAAACTTATATCGCAGTACTTCTGTGATAATGTAACACAGAAATAACTAATGTGTGATTCAAAGTCTCAAATTCATCTCTAAATGCATCAATTTAGTGTGTCTAATGTGTGCTGACAGATCGTGAACCGATCATCTCTTCCTCTTTACTACTAGTTACAGCAGCAAATAAACATGAATGAACATCAGAAGGTACAGTACAACTTCCTGAAAGCGATCAATCAGCGTTTCAACCGCCGAAAGACAGCTTGAGTCACGTAACGTCACATTTACCATCTACAGTTTGTATACAACTTTCTTCCACTCTCATTACCCACAACCCTTCTCTGCGCAGTGTGAGAGAAACTGCTGGTCAATCACAGCTGTGTCTTCATTGTGTTCAGTGAGCAGAACAACAGCGTCACATGTGCTTCACACAACAACACACTGATGTGGGAACACGCCCTGAACCACACACATATGACTGCTGAACACAGAAGAACGTCGTCACTGCATGAAAACCTCTTCAAGTCATGTGATTCAATACGGCGCATTAGTGCCTGTGCCAGAAGCATCTTCCCCATTCGTTTCTCCCATAGGATGGATCAGTTAGCGTTAAACATTCATTTCCATATGGAGTTTTACTTTAGGGAATCAATTGTTGCTATAAAGATCGTTTTCAATATTAAAGAACAGCAGAGATCAGCTGATGAACGGCAAAAACACTGACAGCCAATCAGAATCCATCCTGCTGTAACGAGCATTTAAAGTGACGGACGAGAGCGCGCTCATAATAAGCAGAGCGATATCGTCCGCTGATATAGTTATGGTTCTTGGTGTGACACACATGAGGTTTCACGCACCAGAGTCCTCGAGGAGATCCTGCAGTGACGACTCGATTCGTTCGGACGAGGCTGCCTGAATCTGATTGGTCGGCTGATGAGGTCAGTGATTGACAGCTGAGTGGACTGATGCAGCACTACACACACACACACACACACACACACACGATTAACCAGCGGCTCAACCCGCCCTCTTATACCAAAATAACACTAATCATCAATGACTTCATTCAAATTAAATTCATTTAGTCAGTGAGTCTCTGTTTTTAAGGCGAGATCTGGTCATGTGGTGCGACTCACCAAACAAAGATATTTATAAAATCATAAAAAATGTTTCTGTTTTTGTAAATAATAACGTTATTTCAGTCTCAATCATGAACTGTTAACATTTTACATTTCTTTACATCCCTATTTGATGCTTCGGTGCCTTTGTGACGAACATTTTCTGTATTTTATTTCAGCTAACGTTTACTTTGTTTCAAGTTAGGAACATGTTTTTATGTTTATAGTTTCAGGTAATGTTAATAACCCTGCACCAAACAGGTTAGCTCTCAAATTTCGGCTTAGCTTGTTTGTTTTTGTATTTTAGGGCTGACAAAGTTAATCTACAAACTGATATAAGTTAAAGGGTTCAAATCCGAGAGATTTCTGGCTCTCCGTTGACAGAAACTACCACTTTGACACTTCAAAAAGCTCATAAAGAGATCGCAAAACCACATGAATTCAGTTTAGTCGACGGCGGTCTGGCGGAAGCTAGTTATTTTACTCCATAACCTGTTAAATATGAATATTGTTCTTCTTTAGTTTTTATACTTATATTATATATATACTTAAATTTACAATCTAAAAAAAAACAATATATACACTACAGCATATATCAACTGCGTGATTGTTTATATTGTCGCAAAATGTAAACTATATTATCAGCTAGATCTAATCTGATGAATGAAGAGATTATAAACTCTGACATCATGCTTTGCTGTAAAGTTGCTTTGAAACAATGAAAAAAAAAATAGTCATTATTTTTACAGGTTGTAAAGTTTGATTACTGAAACTGGATTTAAGGTCGTGAACATGTTTCCCAATACTAACTCATGTAGTTTCCATGAGTGACAGTAAACCACGCCATAGTGGGTTTGTGTCCAGTTTTTCCACACACACACATATATATATATAAATATATATATAAAGACTGTGACGTGACACTGCAGCGTTATCACGTCACTGTGACAGCGGGTGCTTCAGAATGAGGAGAATCAATCAAACGAACCGAGTTAAACACACAGAAAGAGTAAAACCGAACCACGGACACCGCGGAAAAGCCCCACACGAGCAGCGCCAGCGCCCCGCCCTACAGACACACAGCTGCTGGTGTCGGATAAGAGTACAAACGCACAGATATGAACATATGAAGCGCCTGTGACTCCTAACCGTGTAACCACCGCGTTTGATCCGTCATCAGTGATCGATGATCGGGACTCTCTCTGATCAGAAAGTTTCTCTAGACTGCGCCAAAAGTGTGTGAAGTGTCGCTCGCGCTCTAAACCACAGCAAACGTGATGTTTTATCGTTACCTGAGTGTGTGACAGTCGCGATCCGCCGCTCCGTGTCGATGTGACGCTGACTTTCTCCCGTTTTTCATCGAAATTCAACGACTAGTGAGGAGGGAGGCGCGCCTCTCTGACGTCACATCCCCTCCGCGCACGAGCTCTGCTCTCGTGTGTGACTTTGGGACTGAATTTAGGACCGCGTACTGACATATTATTTTTATCTTTCTGTGGTAGAAATAGTACATTCATCAGCAAAAAATATTTTTATATTATACTTAATTATTCGTAATCCTTTTATTTCCTGAAAACGATCAAGTTTGCAGGGTAGTTGCCCTTCCAAACACACACAAAATAAAATATTATTAATTTTACATGTATACACGACATTATCAGGCTTATATATCACAGTATATATTTATACAGGAGACTCCAGTGAATATTTCTGGGGTTTAGTGTAAACACACGTCAAACCCAATAACGGGGCATGTTGTCACAATGGGAATCTGCCATTGAACAGCTCAATAAAGCCTTTTCAGCAGAAACAGGAAATGTTTCGTCAACATGTGTGTCAACATGCCCCGCTCCTAACATTTATAATATATATGTGTGTGTATTACTCTCTACACGACTTCATATACGTCTCTTTTGTTCACCATGACTGCATTTATTTCATTGTACAGTAAAATGGTGATATAGTCACTATATACACTACATATTTATATATTATAAACTATATTTAATATATATTCACATTGAAGTGTAATTTATTCAGCATCAGTGTCACATGATCCTTCAGAAATCATTCTAATATGATGATTTGATGCTCAACAAACATTTATGATTATTATCCGTGTTGAAAACAGTTGAGCTGCTTCATGTATTTGTGGAATATGTGACAGATTTTATTTTTTTAAAGGAGTTTTTGATGAACAGAAAGCACAAAAGAACAGCATTAATCTAAAACAGAAATCTTTTTAAACATTATAAATGTCTTTACTGTCAATTTAATTGACTAATAGATAAATAAATAAATAATTTCTTGCATCTGTACTGCCCCAGACTCCTGAGCGGCACATGCACTGAACAGCGTATGATCACACACAGGCCGTGTTCAGTCCTGGGTGAATGTCACATGGTCAGTCCGATCTGAGTGTGTGTGTGTGTGTGTGTGTGTGTGCTCAGGAATGAGGGGAGATATATAGGACAGCTCCAGTGAAGGCCTCATGCAGACAGTCTCACTTCCAGGTGGCGGGGAACGGTGGGCGCACGCTGCTGGACCTGCTGCCCTTTGACCCCAGCGACTGCCCCGAGCGGCTCCTGAGGTCGGCGCTCTCGCTCAGAGCCTGCTCCTCGTCGTATCTGTGAGACGGAGAGAGAGAGACTGATATATAGGAGCCGTTCACGGGACGAGACGTCACGCGGAGGCGTCTGACTCACAGCACTTGATAGTGTCCCAGAGCCTCTTTGGGCAGGCTGCGGTTCCAGCGGCAGTCTGGGATCTCTCCGTTGGGCGTGACGATGTTCAGCGTGTCGTTGATCAGGTTGTACTTCAGGATGCGGTCGTTGGCCGTGCTGGAGGTGAGCGACGGAGACGCGTTCACCTGAGAGAGACGCACACAGTCACTCACTGAAACAATGAGCGATATAAATATATAAGACTTTTTAAAAAAAAAAAGAGAGGTGACCTCGATCAGCCACGGCTTCAGCCTGTCGTCGATGATGATGTCATACCCGTAACACTCGAAGCAGTGCTTGTCGTTGTTCATGACGGGCTGCAGAGGGGAAGAGGAACACATTATTATTACTGTGAACGACTCGTCTCAGACCTTCAGCTCAACATGTGTTCATGCTTCATCAGAACAATCCAGATGTGTAGCGGTCGCTCGCTCGTCAGAAGCGCTTTCATGGACTTACAGCCACGGCTTTGAGCGACTGCACGATGATCCAGTGGATCTGGTCAAACAGGTGGTTGGTGACGTCCCGTCCTCGAGTGCTCTCCAGATAGAGCCGCAGGTTACTGACCGTCCACTTCCCGCCGTGAACGTGATTGTAGTCGTCCTGCGGTCAAACGCCACAACTGGTTCACGTACTACAAACACTTGTGCATGAAGTCATCATGGATGCCAAGATATAAAAATATATTGTGTTTACTACCAATATTAGGGATGTCACAAGTTATTACCTCTGTGAGTCCGTTCTGGACTTCCTGCTCAAGAGCGCCCTCTGGCTTCCAGTATGAACGACACACACGTTACATGAGAGTGTTTAGCGCTCCATAATGCTCACGCGCCTCATTTTGGGTAAGAATAATAAAACGTCAGGTTATGCATAGACTGTTTTGTCTCTTTGAAATTAAACCGAGATCCAAGTCGCCCTCAGTGATTATAAATGTAGTAGCTCTGCGTCTGCGTGTCAGGAAATATATCAGCAGGTATCAATAGTGTAGATTCGTCATACAAAAAGGGAAAGCTGTTTATTCCCGTGCTCCGATTTGTTCGCTAAGATGAACAGCCAATCAGAGCGATCTCCCTCAGTGATGGACATGCTCAACTGGTCAAAATACCAACAATTCGTTCATCTTCTGAACACAAATTAAGATATTTTTGATGAAATCCGATGGCTCAGTGCATCGCCAGCAATAACAATCCCTTTTTCAATGCCCAGAAAGCTACTAAAGACATATTTAAAACAGGTCATGTGACTACAGTGGTTCAACCTTAATGTTATAAAGCGACGAGAATACTTTTTGTGCGCCAGAAAAACAAAATAACGACTTTTCAACAATATCTAGTGATGGCCGATTTCAAAATGCTAATCTTTTTGTTTCGAATCAGTGATTCGGATCGCGTGTCAAACTGAACCTGAAAAGATTCGAAGTAAATCTTGGGATTTAAGAATCGAAATGAGAATCTTTTACCCAGCCCTATAAAGCGACGAGAATACTTTTTGTGCGCCAAAAAAAGCAAAACAAGGACTTTATTCAACACTATCAGCTGCTTCATGAAGCTTTACGAATCTTTTGTTTGGAATCAGTGGTGGTGCGGCGTTCAGCTGTGGGTGCGAGCGACTCACGCCGTGTTTCTGGATGGCCACGTTGGTGAGGTGCACGAACATGTTGTCCAGCTCACTGGTGCTGGGCGTGTATTTGACCGTGCAGAAGCGGCAGAAGCCCAGTTTGTACCTGAAACACAGAGCGGTAAGTGCGGACGGAGCGATGCGGTGGCGTGCGGCGGTCACATACTCACATGTAGCACTTGAGCGGCCTGTAGCTGGTCACCAGCACGTACAGACGCAGGTCGAACTTCTTCCCGCCGATCAGCAGAGGGTTGTCGATGTACAGAGAGATGACGTACGCCTCCTTCCCACTGTTCGCTGCCACAAACCTGTCAAAACGCCAGCAGTTCAGACTGAAATCCAGTTATTTAATGTGTTTGACTGAAGACGACTGTGACCGTCTTACGTGGACGTGCGGCTGTCGCGGGACCACTTCTTGATCTGAGAGAGCTTGTTGATGAGGAAGATGCCTTTTCCCTGCGCCTTCCCGCACGGCTTCATGATCCACGTGCTGGACGGGCTCTTCCTGAACTCCTCCACGAACAGGTTGTAGTCGGCCGGCAGCATGAACGTCACCGGCACGAAATCTGCGGTCAAAATCAGAGAGTGAGCGACGGCACATGCGAGAGAGGAAGAAAGCAGACGCTGGTTTTACCCAGGTAGAGGTATTTCCCGCTCTCGTCCTTCTCGGCTAAGGGACTGGCCTCCTTCTCCAGGTCTTTGCGGTAGCGCTTGATGTTCTTGATCATCAGGTCCTTCCTGGTCAGCTCGTAGTGGTTAGGGAAGTGGTTGACCATCTGGTCGTCGGTCAGCCGGTAGCCGGTGTCCACGCTGAACACGCTGCGGATGGTCTGGATGCTCATCCTGCGGACGACATGAAGTGATCTGATCAAATCAGTGTTTCAGGATTTCAGAGTTTTCAGTGTCAGTGTGAACGGATCAAATGAATCGAGCTCTTGCCAGTAGAAGTTCCAGTCGTCGCTGTCCGTCACCTGGATCCATCCTCTCTTCTCAAAGTTATTGATCAGCACCGATTTCTCGATGTCCGTCACCCACTTCACCTTCCCAGCCATCACACACACACTCCTGAGAAACACACACACTTCCGTCTCAGAGACGCCGAACCACGACAACATTCATGAGAGAGCACTGTGGGATTACTGATCGTGTTCGACTGATTTCACAATAGTTTCTTACTTTCAATAAGTTCAAAATTGTTAGTTCATGGAAGTAATGTTAACAGATGCAACTTTTGCTCTAAAATGTACTAGTAAATGGAGTACATAACAGGAACTAAGATTAATAAGTGCTGCAGAAGTGTTATTAGTTCATGTTAACTAATGAAACCTTATTGTAAAGTGTTACTAATATTACACATACGTTATTATTTCTATTATTACACATTGTTTGTCATTAAAACAAGCTCACGTACACTTAATCACGTGTCACGTTGTCATTCAGTGAAGTGTGTGATAATCCAGCAGATGTTGATGTGATTTCTGTGTCTTGTTGAACACGGATGATCTGAACTACAGGCGCCGCTCGAGTGTTTCATTATAAACTGACAGTGATCAATAAAACACGGCGGATTGTACTCACAATCACAGCTGTCAGTCCGTGCAGCGATCAGTTCATGCTGAATGAGCTTTTATTCAGAAGATGAGCATCACAACAGCAGCAGCGGCGGCACATAGCAACGGACTTCACTTCCGCCTGCACAACGTCATTTCCGCAACGACGCGCCTGACACGTAAATCGGCTCATGTTACAGATTACTAACTCTAACATTTGTTAGAGTAATTATTAATCAATAAAGGGAAAATCTAATTAATCTAATCATAATAAATACATGAACGCATTAATAATAATAATTAAATAAAATGCTACTATTACCACTAATATTATTAATAATAGTAATAATAATATCAAAAGCAAAAAAAAAAGCTCATGGTGAATCTAGAACAAGCACAATAAGACTTTTATTTACAATAATGTTTTCCTCACTTTTGTATTTTCAGATACAGAGATCGTAACACAATATTGTTGAAATTACACCTTAAAAATGTGAAGAAATATGAATCTGTATGTGAAAGAAGTAACAGATTTATAAGATAAAACTCTTTTACAGTATTTTTACCCACATTAATGAAGCCAAACAACACATTTCACTCACACAATGACAGATGATTAACTTCAAAATAAAAGTCCTCTAAACTCATTTATATGCTGTTTTTCTTCTGTAAATTCAGATATATATTTAAAGGAATCTGTTTCCACAGACTAGTTTCAGTTCAGAATGATAGTACATCACCTCAGAGTGTCACTCACACAGAGTCAGGACTGTCTGATGTTGAGTTTCAAAATAAAAGTCTTCTAAAATCATTTATATGCTGTTTTTCTTCTATAAATTCAGATATATATTTAAAGGAATCTGTTTCCACAGACTAGTTTCAGTTCAGAATGATAGTACATCACCTCAGAGTGTCACTCACACAGAGTCAGGACTGTCTGATGTTGAGTTTCAAAATAAAAGTCTTCTAAAATCATTTATATGCTGTTTTTCTTCTATAAATTCAGATATATATTTAAAGGAATCTGTTTCCACAGACTAGTTTCAGTTCAGAATGATAGTACATCACCTCAGAGTGTCACTCACACAGAGTCAGGACTGTCTGATGTTGAGTTTCAAAATAAAAGCCCCATATTAGTTCATATATATATTCTTAAAGGTGTCCTATGCCCTTTTACAAACTCTTAATTATGTTTTTAGGGGTGTAGTGATATGGTTAAATATCCCCCTCTAGTTTTTCGAGGAATAAAAAGTGCATCACATCACGTCGGTCTGACCTGGCTTACTTCAGCACACAATAACAATAAAATAGCCATGCTAACACAACATGGTGTCAGAAGTTTGCACGAGAACAGCATAGGAGGACTGAGAGAGCCCTTTTGCCAAGAGTGGTAAAAAAAGAAGTCATGCCTTTTGATGTGAAATTTCACGGATAAGTGATCGCTCGACACGTGCACAGGAGAGAACTACGTAGGAGAAAATGGATCGGTTTCAGGTACCGCCACCGCAAAAGTTCGACTTCTCAAAACCAGAGGAAGTGGAGTAAAAGATTTGAAAGATTTAGAGTTGCATCTGGACTTGAATTACAACCAGAAGAGAACCAAGTGAATGCCCTAGTGCAGGGGTCTTCAACGTTTTTCAGGGCGCGGACCCCAGGTTGAAGACCCTTGCCCTAGTGTATACAATGGGTGATGAGGCGAAGGACATCCTTACATCATTGCGTCTCACTTCAGAACAGCTCAGTGAGTACTGTGATGGAGCGACTGAATGAACACTTTGTAGTACGAAGAAATGTAATATTTGAACATGCAAAGTTTAATATGAGACAGCAAGAAGCAGGAGAGTCTGCAGATAATTTCATCACAGCACTGCATTGCCTAGCTGAGCATTGCAGCTATGGAGAATTATACAGTGAAATGATTCGGGACAGATTGGTGGTTGGACTGAGAGATAAAAGATTGTCAGAGCAACTTCAGACGTGGCTGTCACACGTGTACGCCAAAGTGAGCTGGTAAAGAAACAGCAAGAGGAGCTGAAAGCCAACTATAAAAGTGATTTAGCAACAAATGTTGACATCCTTCATGCACAGCAACGACCTTACAATAAAGGACGAAGCATGATGCAGAGTAAGAAGCCTGCTAGGATGGCAGAGAAGCAAACTGTGTCGGATAAGTCCATCCCATGTGAGAGGTGTGGAAAAATTCCTTCTCACAGCAAATTTCAGTGCCCAGCAAGACAGGCATACTGCAACCTTTGTAAGAAAAAGGGTCATTATGCAAAAGTTTGCAGGTCCAGAGGAATAAGTGAAGTAAACATGACTCGTGATGAACAAGAGGGTGACGTGGCGTTCTTAGGTACTGTCAGTACAGAGCAGAATGATGCCCCCTGGCTGATAAAGCTAAAAGTGAATATGGTTCTGAGGTGCTGTTTAAAGTGGACACAGGAGCAGACGTCACGGTGGCTCCTGAAGAACTGTTCAAGCAGGAAAACTTCGGTAAACTGCAGAAAACCTCGAAGACACTGCTGGGACCAGGTCAAGATTCGCTGCAGGTGAAGGGTAGGTGCACAGCTAAACTTAGCACGAAAAATAAAACCACAACCCAAGACATATATATGATTTTGGGATTAAAAATGGCGCTACTCGGGCGGCCAGCAATCCATGCTTTAGGCATCATAGCGAGAATCAATACAGTGAACCTTGATAGTATGGAGTCAGTGAAAAGACAGTTTCCTGAATTATTCGAGGGTCTGGGAAAACTGCAGGGAGAGTATGAGATATCTCTGAAGCCTTTTCGCTGTCAACACTCCGTCGGATTCCATTGCCCCTCATGTCAAAAGTGAAACAGGAATTGGAACGCATGGAGAATCAAGGTGTGATTTCCAGAGTAGAACAACCGACTGATTGGTGCACAGGCATTGTCGTTGTTCCGAAACCAAACGGTGCAGTGCGCATATGTGTGGACCTAACAAAGCTCAAAAGCGCAGTAAACAGGGAAAGATACATCCTTCCTTCTGTGGAACATTCTCTGGGTCAACTTGAAGGAGCCAAGGTCTTCTCAAAGCTCGACGCCAACTCGGGATTTTGGCAGATTCCTTTGTCACAGAATTCAGCCCTCCTCACCACCTTTATTACTCCTTTTGGAAGGTTTTGCTTCAACCGACTTTGTTTTGGAATATCTTCTGCTCCAGAACATTTCCAGAAAATGATGTCACAGATGCTGGAAGATCTAGAGGGAGTTTTGTGCCACATGGACGATGTATTAGTGTTCAGAGCGTCCCAGACAGAACATGATCAACGTCTCATTGCTGTGCTGCAAAAACTGCAAAAGGAAGGTGTGACTCTTAATGATAAATGTGAATTCTCAAAGAAGAGTTTGAAGTTCCTGGGGCAGATATTGGATGAGTCAGGAGTTCATGCAGATCCTGAAAAGGTGCGTGCAGTCACACAAATGAGCGAGCCAACAAATCTAAGTGAAGTGGGGAGATTCATGGGCATGATAAATCACCTAGGGAAGTTTTTACCTAACCTAGCAGAGAAAACACAGCCTTTGAGAAATCTACTGCAGAAAAAGAATATGTGGGTATGGGGAGAGCGACAAAAGAGAGCTTTTGAAAACATTAAAAGAGATCTAGGCACATCATCTGGGCTGGCTCTTTACGATTCAAAAGCACCACAGTTGTTTCAGTTGATGCATCATCTTACGGGATAGGAGCTGTATTGCTACAGATGCAAGGGGACAAGCCGCTTAAACCTGTAGCCTACGCATCAAGAGCACTGGAAAGGAGATATGCGCAAATTGAAAAGGAGGCCTTAGCTGTCCTCTCGGCTTCTCAGACTTTCTCGTGGGTCTTTCTTTTCATGTAGAAACAGACCACAAACCTTTGGTACCCCTTTTGAGTTCAAATAACCTAGACGAACTACCACCGCCTATCCAAAGATTGGGCATGAGACTCATGAAATTCACTTACACTATTTTGCATGTCCCAGGGAAAAACATTGTGACTGCTGATATCCTCTCTAGAGCACCTAGGGAAGAACATGACAGACAGCAAAATGAAGAAGAGATGAACCTGTATGTGAACTCAATTGTCACCAGTTTACCTGCTACTGAAAAGAGACTTCACGAAATTCTGAAACATCAGGAAGCTGATCCAGTTTTACAGCCGGTGAAGAAGTACTCTCTAGAAGGCTGGCCACAGAGTGGAAGCCATGGTGCAGCCGTATTTCCAATTTGCTGGGGACTTAACGGTAGAGAATGGACTGTTGCTAAAAGTCTGTCATCTGGTAATTCCAAAATCACTGCATGTTGCACACCAGGGCATAATGTTAACAACCTTTGCTTTAAAATGTACTGGTAAATGTTAAAAATAATGTGAATTAAGATGAATAAATACTGTAGAAGAACTGTCATTGTTAGTTCATGTTAACTAATGTTGTTCACTAATGTTAACTGATGAAACATTATTGTAAAGTGTTACAAATATTACAAATACTTATAATGCTTTAATAGGTTATTATTTCTATTATTACACTTTTTTTGCATTAAAATATGTGTCACATTGTCATTCAGTGAAGTGTGTGATAATCCAGCAGATGCTGATGTGATTTCTGTGTCTTGTTGAACACGGATGATCTGAACTACAGGCGCCGCTCGAGTGTTTCATTATAAATTGACAGACTACAAATCATTCTGCTATATTCTGCTATTTATTTTGAAATGCTATTTATTTTGAAACGTTTACTCGTTTCAAACACTGTATTTCCTTTCAGCTATAAGTGTTTGTCTCTGCAGTATGAAGGTATGAATAATAATAATTCTGTTAATTTTACTCTTCATTTCAGGCTGTTTCTCAAAATATGTTCACATGAAATGAAAGAACAAATATATTACAATGTAAAAGAGTAATAATTAATCAATAAAGGGAAAAAAATTAAACCAGAAAAGCAATTTAATCATAATAATAAATAAACATAATAATAATAACATACATACATAAAATTACTACTACTACTAATAATAATAATAATACACAAAGTATTAATAATAGTAGTAATAATAATAACAATAATAATAACAAAAAAAGCTAATGGTAAATCTAGAACATAAGCACAATTAGACTTTTATTTGCAATGTTTTCCTCACTATTTTCAGATACAGAGATCGTAACACAATGTTGAAATTACACCTTAAAAATGTGGTTTATGAAAGAAATGTGAATCTGTATGTGAAAGAAGTAACAGATTTATAAGATAAAACTCTTTTACAGTATTTTTACCCACATCAATGAAGCCAAACAACACATTTCACTCACACATTGACAGATGATTAACTTCAAAATAAAAGTCTTCTAAACTCATTTATATGCTGTTTTTCTTCTGTAAATTCAGATGTATATTTAAAGGAATCTCAGTATTTACCTACGCTAGTTTCAGCACATCACTTCAGAGTGTCTCTCTCACAGGGTCAGGACTGTCTGATGATGAGTTTCAAAATAAAAGCCCCATAATACATCATATGAATATTCTTAAATGAGTCCTATTATACCCTTTTATGAACTCTTGATCATGTTTTAAGGTGTACTGGATTAGGTTTTCAATCCTGATTGTTCAAAAAACACATTTTCACATATTTTACATTATTTTTGCTCTCTCTTCCCTGTCTGGCTCGAACGGACAGTTTAGTTCCCTTTCAAAAGCTACACTCTTTATCAACGCTCTTTATCTCTTAAAAAGACAACACTCCCCACCAAGCTATGCATAATAACATCCACGCTAGTGGGGAAGGCGTTTTCAGTCAGTGTATCAGACTGGTGCTGCTCTGCACACTATGGCAGTGTTGCAGATGGACCAGACTGATCTGCTGAAAGAAAGGCTCATAAGCAGACTGTGATGAGTTGCGCTTCCCCTCGTAAAAAATGGGGACTGGCTCGTTACGCTCAGCAACCTCATAATATACCTGAAACAAAACTCCTAGGGTGTTTTTGTGCCCAGGTCTGTGCGGGTGTGCCCCTTCAGGATGGGACATGTAAAATACATCAATCAGCTGCTACCCGACACCCACACAAAACCACTGTAACAACCGCCACCACGTGATTCGGAGGGGAACGGTTTCCAGCAAAATGTTAGATGTTCTGTCGCTTCCTGTTATTGCCCAGAACATTTAATTCCCCAATAGGAAGTAGTAAAATTGGCATACCTTTTAAGAGACTTTGGCTACTGCCGGGTATCTCTCCTTGGATCTTAAAGACAGTAGGAAAAAAAACCCCTACTGCCCTCATCGTTTTAATGGCGTGGTCTCCGCGGTTGGTGCATCTGCTGTGAAGACAATCACTGCTGGACATAGGGACCATAGATCATGTTCCCCACCCAAAGAGAAAGTCAGGCTACTACAGTCAATACTTCCTGGTTCGAAAAGATGGGGCCTGCATCCAATTCTAAAATCATCAAGGCTTGAGCTGTTGCATCAGAACGCTCAAGTTCTATCAAGATGATTGTGTCGCAAATTCATCATTGTGATTGATCTTAAAGACGCACATTTTCATCGAGATATTGCCACAATGCAAGCAGTTCCTGAGGTTTGCTTACCAGAATCACATTCTGCCATTCAGCAAAGCCTTGTCACCCCAGACAGTAGCCCAGAATGTGCCTGTATGCATTTCCCTTGTTTCTATGCTCCCAGTAGTTCTAGCCAAAGTTTGCCAATGAGGGACTTGCCTCTCACTGATAGCGCCTTGTTAGCCGAACAGAATATGGTTCTTGGAGATAATGTCTCTCCTCAACAGCTCACCATGGCAGTACTGGGACAATATTTCATCCCCAGCCGGAGATGTGGAACCTTCATGTCTGGCCCCAGAGGAGAAGCAACTGAGGGACACAGGACTTTCACCTGATGTTATCGAAACCATTTTAACTGCTAGGGCTCCCTCCACTAGATCAAGTTATGCCAACAAATGGGGTGTATTTGAAAGTTGGTGTACTGCACACAATGCAGATATGGTTAACTGCCAGATTGCTACAGTTCTGGTTTTTCGGCAGGGAAAATTATCAACAAGCACATGCCCCGCCACTCTCAGGGTTTATGTGGCCGCTCTTTCGGCTTGCCATGCTCTGATTGACTGGGTGCGCCTGGGCAAGCATGTCCTGCTTTATCGCTTCATTCAAGGAGCTAGGCAGCTGAGGCCCCTTTCTAGAACCAGGATCCCTACGTGGGACCTAGCGGGCCTGGTTGAGACCCCCTTTGAACCGTTAGAGTCAGTTTCTTACAAGCTCTGAAAATGTTTTTTCTTATGGCTCTAACTTCTCTGAAAAGAATTGGGGACTTGCAGGCTCTGTCTGTTGTGCCATTCTGCTTAGACTTTGCCCCAGGAATAGTGAAAGCTATTTTGCATCCTCATCCTGACTATCTGCCCAAGGTTCCTTTCTCGACCTTGCTTCCGGTCACTCTTGAAGCCTTCTGCCCTCCGCCATTCACTACACCCGATCAGGAGAGACTTCACAGACTGTATCCAGTCCGTGGTCTTCAGGCCTATGTCCACCGCACTAGCCAGTGGCGTAAGTCAGAGCAACTATTCGTTTGTCATGATGGCCATAACAGGGGTGAGGCAGCCGCGAAACAGACCATGTCACATTGGGTTAGAGATGGTATTGCCCTTGCCTATGAGGCACGTGGTCACACTTCGCCAACAGGCATCAGGGCTCATTCCACCAGGGGTTAGGGGGGTGCCCCCTTGCAAAATGTTTGTGATGCGGCAGGTTGGTCTTCTCCGCACACATTCATAAGGTTTTATAGCTTGGATGTTCATGTTACTCCGGGCTCTTGTGTCCTTGAGTCAACATCGTAAGCTAGTGTCTGAGACTCTTCTGCGCTTTGTGACACATTTCACAGCCTGGGGGTCTGGATACACAGTGCGGCGGCGTGGGTATTCTCGTTCCCATAGTGCTAATAAAGCGCAGCCCGAGTGTAGCTTTTGAAAGGGAACACCCCGGGTTACTTCACTGTAAACCTGTTCCCTTAAAGGCAGGAACAAGAAGCTGCACTTCATTGCCGCACCGGGATGTCCCAGGACTGCTCTTCAGACAAAATATCTGCAGATGCACCTGTGGTTCTTCATCATCTTCATCACCTGTCCTTCATCTAGTCTCTTGTTATCTAGTGTATTTGAACCCTCAGTCATCTTATGTTCAATGGGTAACACTTTACAATAACAGTACATGAATAATCATGCACTAATACCTGAATTTAAAGTTACTTCAACATGAACTCATAAGTAAAGGGTTAGTTCACCCAAAAATGAAAATAATGTCATTAAATTACTCACCCTCATGCTGTTCTACACCCGTAAGACCTTCATTCATCTTCAGAACACAAATTAAGATATTGTTGATGAAATCCGATGGCTCAGTGAGGCCTGCATAGCCAGCAATGACACTTCCTCTCTCAAGATCCATAAATGTACTAAAAACATATTTAAATCAGTTCATGTGGGTACAGTGGTTCAATATTAATATTATAAGGTGACAAGAATATTTTTGGTGCGCCAAAAAAAAACAAAATAACGACTTATATAGTGATGGCCGATTTCAAAACACTGCTTCATGAAGCTTCGGAGCGTTATGAACCAGCGTGTCACTGAGCCATCGGATTTCAACAAAATATCTTAATTTGCATTCACAGTAGGTTTAGTTTGATGGGAAAGAATATCACAAAACAGATTAAGACCTTTTAAGATAAATTATTATTGGATTTAGTATTTTATGTTTGATAAGGAGGATCAGTGAAAACAATGACAAACTAATCCTGTGCCTTTCAGTAAGCTGCTGATGTCAATTGTTTAAATTATGACAATAATAAATTGTCTAAAGTCTAAATATTTCTTATTCCTTCTTATAGAGACTGTTTGATTTAGTTCACCCTCAATGTTAATTAATTAATGCATTAATTATCAAACATGTATTAACATGTAGTTAAGGCTGCTGTTTTCATGCATGAATCCTTATCACTCCTGTAATTAAGGATAGCTCTTCATTGGTTCATGATTAGTTCATATATTCATTAATCATGAGTTCATGCTGAAGTAACTATTAATTCAGGTATTAGTACATGATTATTCATTAACTGTTATTGTAAACTGTTACCATTCATTGTCTTGTGTTACCCTTTCCTGCTGGTGTTTATTAAATATAAGTGTTCATCATCTTTCTCAATCAAGCCTCTTATCTTGGATCATCTAGTCAAGCCAGCATGTGACAGTCATTATGAGCTCAAAGCATTATGGGTAGAATCTCTCTACAGTCTATCTTGATTCATCAACACAGTTTCACTGATGATCCATTATAAACATAAAACCCAGGATAGAGCGGTTGAGTGAATGTGGTCTGGACTGTGTGGATGAGGATCATTGTGTCTCCAGAGACGCTGTAGAAGGACAGAGTTCCTGCACTGTGATCCACATACACTCCTATTCTCCTGCTGATGATGGACTCTACAGGGAGTTCAGTCCCTCTGTTATTGTGTATGAATGAGTAACCGTCAGGAAAGCAGATCAAACTCCAGGACTGATCATTACGTCCAAATACACACTCATTAACCTCTCCCTTCCTGCTGATGCTCTTATATGACACTGATATATCCACACATCCACTCCACTCAATCTCCCAGTAACAGCGTCCACACACACTCTCTCTACACAACACCTGCTGATAATAATCAAATCTGTCTGGATGATCAGGATACAACTGGACTGTGTCAGTGTAAGTAATCACTCTGTTCCTCTCAGACAGATGGAGATATTTATGTGCTGTGTTCAGATCCAGAGTGAACTGAAGGGAATCTGATGGAGATAAAACACATCAGTGGTATCACTATTACAGAAACCTTCTATCTTAAGTTCAGATCTGACAAGTTAATTTAGTATTTTTTTTAGGATTCATATTACAGAAGCAAACCTTAACTTGATTTAGGATTCTTATCCGATCTTACAGAATCTCATCTCATCTGTAGTTATTAGGAAATCTTGAGTTCGGTACTCAACTCTCAGGTCTGTTACCAAGCGACCAATAATAATAATAACATAATAGATTTTTAAAGTTTCTAGAAGATTCTAAAGTTAAGATCTTTCTGTAATGTGTGTGTGAGTGAGTGAGTGAGTGAGAGAGAGAGAGAGAGAGAGAATCAAATCAGGCAGATGCTTTGGTGGTGGTCAAGTCATTAACGTCTTTAAACACATTTAAACACATTTCTGTCAGGACCACTATAGTCAAATACGTGAATGATAATTGCATAGAGTTTGTATTGGCGGTATGATTCTGTTCTGGGCAAGAACTCCCTGTGCATCCATGCAGCCTAGCATGGATAAGAGCAGGAAGAACAGCAATAACCCCCCTAGGGTAAACAGAACAGAACCAACATATGCAGATATAATTAATGTCAATGATTTAACATGTAAAAATATTTCAAGAATAGTTTGATTCAGGGGAATCATAAGGCCGGTCCTGACTGAAGAGAGGAGGAGCTGGGGATGGAGGAGGGTAATTAGCTCCTGAGAAATGCAATAGCTGCTGATAATACTGTGGAGCTTATATATGGATGCTGTGATAGTTGTCATATTCCTACAGGTAAACGTGAGTCACCTGGGAGTCAGCTAATGGGAGCTTAACTGATGTGACCTGCCAGAACTGATGCTAACGCTGGATTTTATCCCACCCATTAACTGCAATAGTCAAAAATATAAACTTCCACATATTTGTGAATGATGCATGTGATTAATCTTGTTTTCTTTTATTTTTCTCTTCTCAGCGCCAGACTGCTGTTGTCAGTATGAGGTGGGGGTGGGGCGAAGCAGGAATGGCGTGTTGCGTGTGCTTGAGTTACTGCGTGCTCTTCGTTTACATTTATTTTTAAGTTAATATTACTATACAATAGTAATATTACTATATTATCTACAGAATATTAGTTTAGTTTCATTCATTCATTCATTCATTTTCTTCTGCTTATCCGACCGGGTCGCGGGGGCAGCAGTCTAAGCAAAGACACATTGTGTGGTAATCTCTCTTAAAGATGCTGCTGATAAAAAATGTTCTTCACCATTCCTGTCACAAGAAAAATCCAAAGTACAATTCCAATCGCCTCTGATTATTAAAAGATCCTCATCAATATAAGAAGAAACCACATCTTTAAGTTTTAGAAAAAAGCAATCCTCCCTCTACCCGTTGTAGGAGCATAAACATTTATTAAAACAAAAACTCTATTTTTTATTTCTACTCTGAGAGTAAGTAGGTGCTCTTTCATCTCACTTTTAGACAAAAGTTTTACTTTTACTCAACTGGATGAAAATAATATTGCTAGCCCTGCACAAAGGTTGGTACCATGACTCAAAACATGATCTCCCTCCTACCACATTTCCCAATCAGTTTCATTATCTTTGTTAATATGTGTTTTTTGTGGAAACACAACTTGTATATCTTTCAACTTTAAACATTCTTTTAATAATAGCCATTTACCTCTGTCCCTTGCTCCATTTACATTTAAGGATCCCACTCTAAGAACATCCATAGTAAACAGGGGAAAAGAAAACGAAAGGAAAAAAAAAACACAGAAAAGGCAACAAAACTTCAACGCTACATTCTTTACGAGCTTTGATTACGGATACAATACATTTCTCTAGGTCAGGAAAAATCTCCTCAATATCAACACCCCTCCCCTTAGTTTCATCTAGGAAATGATTTGTCTGCTCGACAGAATAAAAATCTCCAAATCTACCAACATCTACATCAAAGCACGAATCATCATCTCTAATACTGTTGTCTTCTGACTCTTTTTCAGCTTTATCGTTTGAACGTGTAAGCAAAAGGCATCGGCCTTCTGGGCCACCTGACATTGTTTGGATTGGGTTGAGCATCGCTCCTCTGAGCTCTTATTTTATAGAGTTATTTCAGAGTTGCCTCCTCTCTATTGAGAGTTTTAGAGGCTGAATTTAAGCCCCAGGCAGATCTATGCTTATGTGTGGCCAGATCGGCCCACAGCTATAGCTGACCTAGGCTAGAACTAGGGTTTAGGTGATATACTAAAGCATTTCACCCTTTTATTACTACCCCTGTCAGGAGAGTGTTTTCCTAGTTCTGGCCTCCTCTTATTAGAGTTGTCAGACCAAGGCCCATTACCCCTTTGGTGTAGGTGCTAGATAGATAGCAGCTAAGGTAGCAGACTATTGCTAAGTCTCCCTGGTGCCGTTGTCTCAGATGGTGGGCCCCTTATCACTATGTGAATAAGAAAATGTTAGTGTTGCTGTGGCCCCGCTTTTCTAGAACTTTCATTCTATACTTTGTTTAGTCTTTTCCCCTGAACCCCTTGAATTAACATTCAAGTTTGAGTGAAACAGTGTTAGCTTTCTTTAAGCTCCTGTTCCCTAGGGTTCAGTACAGATGTCTCTGTCTTTGGTGAAAAGCGGCCACCCTTGAAATGTACAATTTCAGAGTAATATGAATAAAAGATTAAGCATCCCCCTGTTTCTCAGGGTTGTTAATGCTTTATATGCTTTAAATTAGAAAGATATGTCAATTTTCATTTTTTCCCCCACTTTCTTTCTTTTTTTTTTTTTTTGCAGTTTTTTTGCAGTTACTCAGCACAAGAATGTCCAAATTATTATTATTATTTTAATTTAAAAAGTTTCCTTTTAAATGATAACCTTTTGACTCTTCTTGCTATAGTTTTGTAGTTACGAGTCTACTTTTTTGTGTCACTCAAAGGGGTTAAGGGGTTAAACAGCGTATTTTGTCATGTTTCATAAAAGACTTTTGAATACATAATAAACCAAAGATGTTCTTGTGTTTTGAAATTCTCTTTTTTTTCAAGATGAGATCAGTATGATGGATCCTGATGAAAGTGTTTTTGAGGATGATGTTCCTGCTGGAGCTGCAGGTGTCTCCAGTAATGCTGGTATGTGTCAACTAACAGGTTTATGTTTATTATTATTTTAACCCATTATTATATGAGATTTATTGCCATAACTACAATGCATAGATATACTTATATATTATAGTTCAACTTTACATTACTATTTTCACGAAAGAAAAATGGTTTAAAGCCAGTTATTTATATTTGAATGGTTCACCTGCTTGCCATTTCAATATTTTAAAACAGAAATGATGCTGAATGCTTTCTGAAAGATTGCACAGTAGTGCAAGTGTTATTGTCCACGTTTTTTAGTTTGTGGATTTCACTTTCCCCTTAAAGTGGCAAAAGTACAAAAACTCAATGTTTATGTTGTTATTTTAAGTCATAATTAAAGTACTTCTAAAACACACTGGTCCCTGTAATGTTGGAGTATGTCAGTTGTGTATTGTGTTTAAGATCAGGTACTTTTTCATCACCTTAGTCTTGGTAATGCACAGTGTATTCAGGTTTCTGTGTTGTATATGGTCAAGTACCTGTAAAACACACTGGTCCCCATAATCCAGAGAAATGACATGTTTTGTGTATTGTAAAATGAGTATCCTCATAAATTAGGTTGGACCCAAAAAACACAATTATGTCGTAGACGGGAACATTTTAGGGTAGGCGGGAATGTCCTTGTATACCATCGATATATCATATTATCATATTTTCTGTTCTGTTGTGTGTAAAGAAAATTTGAAAAGCCAGATTTGTGATCTGCAGATTAAAACAATTTTTTTTTTTTTTTTTATAAATCTATTAAAATCTATTTGATAAAACTAGTTTTTTGATAAATGCCATACATTACTGTATGGCATTGGGAAAGGTGTGTTCCCCTAAACCACAATCCTACTGGTTTGGGCATCAAAGTCCTTCTATACCACAAAAACGTGTGTGTGTGTGTGTGTGTATGTGAGTGTGTAGACGTACATTTTTGTAGTCCTGCTGTAATCCTGTTCTCTCCTCCATGATCCACACTGAAAAACACACAGTCCCACAATCAGTCATAGACATAATGGTTTTATAGTTTTGTGTGATGGGAAGGTTTGGGGGTAGAGTTAGTGTAAGAAGAGAAAATATATAGTTTCTGCTGTTTTACATTTAAAAAAAAAAAAAAAAAAAGAAAAAGAAAAAAAAAGGGGGACCAAAAATGTCACCACAAGGATTTTAGATATTGCCATCTTTTTGGGCACATGTTGATCCACAGATACACAGCAGTGCAGTGACTGTAGGCGATTAATCAAATTATCGATCACAGTTTCTAATTACATCTGGTGATGTAATGTACATCTAACTACATGTGAGTTTTTTTTTACCAGCTTTTTCCATAGCTTTTTCCACTCAAACCATATATGGAAATCGAATAATCCTTATATGGTCACCGGTGGAGTCATCTAATGAAAAATGTTGGTACTGCTCACAAAAAAATCTTACTGAAAGTTCTGTTTTTGAGATATGAACCTATAATTTGGCACAGAACTTGTTCAGATATTTAGTTTTGATTTTCTTGAAGTTTTAGAGCTAACCTGTTTTTTAAAATACATATTTTATATAAATGTGAGTTAATTTATATCTTTATTCTCTTTCTGTTGTAGCTACACACACACACACACACACACACATACATGGATATGTATACATGTATGGTGAACAGATTTAACCCTGAAAAGTCCATGTACATCTGTGTTGTGTACAACACAGTGTGTTAAGAACAAAAAGGTCAGTGTCTTTTTCTTTGTGTTCTTTTTTTTTTTTTTTTTTTGCTGTTGTTGTTTAGCTGAAAGGTGAAGGCTGAAATAACTGAAATCATTTGACGAAGTGATGTGGAACTGTAATGTGATCAAGACATGACTGGAACTAATTTTAGCTGTGGGTTTACTGGAAAATTACACACCTTAGAAAGTCCATCAACCAATCAGAATGAAGCATTCAATATTATAACTAGAGCTTATTCTCCCTTAATTATCAATTAGAACTTTTGTAAATATATAAAAGTTATACAAGTCAAACGGGTACGTTTCCTGAAAGCATCATTAGCAAACTATGGTCGTAAGTTTCATTGAACTCTATTGGTAATGACAGATCTTACGACCATTGTTCTCTTTGGGAAACGTTCCCCAGGTTTGTAATAAGTGAAGATGGTAATGCTGGTTTTGGAGTTGTTGAATCAAAACTTTCTACTTCACATACTTGAGTTTGTACAGTGTGCAGTTTGGATCCTCCAGTTTTGTAGTGAGCAGCTTAACTCCTAAATCTCCTGGATGATTGTAGCTCAGATCCAGCTCTTTCAGATGTGAGGGGTTTAAACTCAGAGCCGAAGACATAAAATGACAGCCTTTCTCTGTCACCATACAGCCAGACAACCTGCAGACACACACAGCAATAGTCCACATGACTTGAACATTTATACCTATTTCAGCCATTCATTGGGTATTATTTATTTGTAACTGTATAAAAAGTAATTTCCAGTAACTAATTAAAGATGTAGTTGTTTTGTTTTGAATTGAAAATATATAATTTATGTAATTCATCATTTATGTAATTGTAATTGAATATGACAAATAAGAGTGAAAGTGTGCATATTTAAAAAAAAAAAAAATATTTACAAAGAGTTCGAATGCATTACTTTGCAATGAATTATATTTGCTTATAAATTCTTCCTTATTTGCCCTCAAATACCTTTAAATACTTTATTTAATTAATTTAAAGGGGACCTATTATGCCCCTTTTTAAGAGATGTAAAATAAGCCTCTGATGTCCTCAGAGTGTGTATGTGAAATTTTAGCTCAAAATACAGCACAGATCATTTTTTATAACTTGTAAAAATTGCCACTTTTTGGGGTTGAGGAAAAATGCGCCATTTTAGTGGCTTGAGACCATTGATTTACTGTAAATCGAGACACTCTGAAACACTGAAAACTGGATCATGAGTTTCTCGCTTGTAAATAAATATTGGGCTGTGTTTCACTCTGAAACATGGAGCATGTCAGAATGTATATTTATAAAATTACATTAAAACCTTCAAAATAAGCCAAAATAAAATAAAAAATAAGCCATATCCCATTGTTTCAAACATGTATTGCTAGAATTTTTTTTTTTTTTAAATTGCCAGTCAACAGGTGAGTAACATTGTTTCATATAATATCCTTTTGGCATGTGGTGTTAATTTTGAACTCTGGCTGAGATGTTAATGCTGTCCAGTACACAGCCACTAGATGGCACTCCTAGCTTGTTCAGTGCTACTGGAATCAAACCATGCATGAAATAGATATATTTGAAAAAGTAACATTTTACAGTTTTAGTACTTGTTTAAGGCCATTTTGCAATTTCAATCTTCATACAGTCTACTCCTGTCCCTCCACCTCAATTTTTATTCAGACTTTTGCAGTTTACATGGGGCATACTTCTCAACTCTGAATATCTGTATAAATATGGAAAAATATCACATTCCTTCAAATGTTGTTTTGTCTCTTGTTCTGGCATTCCATTAAGAGCAGATGCCACATTCTGTGACAAAATTATTTATTGTGATAGTATTTTGCTAATTCTTTTTACCTCAGTATCTCCAGCTGACAGTTTGGACTCTTCGGTCCATCAGAAAGAAGCTTTACTCCTGAATCATGCAGGTCATTGTTACTCAGGTCCAGCTCTCTCAGGAAAGAGACTGAGGATTGTAGAGCTGAAGATAAACTCTCACAACACTGAAAAGTGAGATTACAGCACTGTAGCCTGTGTAGAGAAAAACAGCAATGCAACAGTAATGCTTATTAGGTAGAGTTTATAATCTTAAGTGATTGACTGAAACTTTTGACTAAAGTGATGTAAGTATAGCTACAAATGTTCTCTTTATAAAAATAACCAGTATTTTTAGTTACTTTAATTTATGATCAAATTAAAAATAATAAAATGGGTGTCTATATGTTACACATAATTGTAATGGAATGTCTCTTTACTTATAACTTATATACAAGGTGTTTATGTTGACATGCAGTTTATCTAAATTATATCATAAGTGTTCCTTAAAATGCAAATAAGCTGCTTCTCTCAGCCTAAGAGGGTGGAGCTTCAAGAGCTGATGCTCCGAACTCTGGTGACAGAATAATCTCACTCACTAATAATGTTAAAACTCTCCATAGTGGTGTTTAGTTAAAAAGTCTGAAAATGATGTCTACAGAGCCAGAGAATATATGTTGCATGGAGATAGAACATTAGCGCTTTGAGTTTAAGAAAAGTACATTAGAAATAAAATGCATTATTATTATTATTATTATTATTATTGTAGAACATGTATAATTACGTTTAATTGCAGTTATAACTTGTGTTGTCATCTTGCTTTTATCCACTATTAGTTCAAGCCTGTTGTATCGGACCCCATTTGAAAAACTTTACTGATAAGCTTTATGAAGTTTATTGTACATAACACAAAACATGAAGCGTACATTTTCAATCCAGAAAATCACCATAAGAGCTGAATAAAACAGTACAAGAAGTGCGCATTAAAGTCTTTTATCTATAAACTCTTTCCCCCTTGTATTATCATCATCATACACAACGAATTACACAAAAACACTCGTTACAACTAACAGTAAACAAATATATACAGACCTTATGTCTTTTGGGGGTTGCTTAATAAACTGGTAAATTATAACAACTCTAAAACAACTCTAACGAACTGTAATAAAGTACGTGCTCCCCCTTTCTGCTGTGACTGGTATCACTCCAGAGAAGATTACAAACAGTTTGTACTTCTCCATCCTTCAGGAGCAACTTTTGTGCAAAACCTGCTTTATAATGACCCTCATTCACAAAGCATAATGAACACACAGACATAAATGAATTTCGGTAGAGGGAGCATTTTCTTCGAAAACAAAATTAAGCCACCTCGTCTTCAGCGGCTCAGATTTTGGGAGTAAATGGAGAGAGCTATGTGGATTAATAGATCCAGCTACAGAACACCTAAAACACTTGGGAGACATTCTCGTCAGTGCAGCAATGGCGGACTGTGTACAACTCACTGTGAACTCAATCAGGACGGTTCTATGTTAAAATAGCAGTGTCTGTCAACATTCGTGGGCGTGGCCTCTGGCTAATGTTACGTCACATTAGCACCATGGCTGAAAAGGTTGTTGGGAGACACTGCTTATTATATATAGGGATTAAAAAAAGGAGTGGGTGGATTTTTATCACTATAGGGTGGTTGTGTACACACACTGCCAACACACTTATGTCCAAACACCATGCAAAAGTGAATTTTGCATAATAGGTCCCCTTTAAATTTAAAATAACTAAATCTTTTATTTTAACAGAAAACTGCAGGGAGCAAATGATAATAAAAAACTAGTGGCACACCTTAATGCTTCTCAATTGTTAATAAGATTTATAATCAATTCTAATTAAAAAAAAAAAAAAAAATTAGATATTTGGTGCAGGTTGTATATTCAAGGAGGAGTTTATGTGCAGCAACATTTACTGCAGTAGACTCAAACTCAATTCCTGGCAGGCCACTGTCCTGCAGAGTGTATCTCCACCCTAATTAAACACATCTATTCCTGCTAATCAAAGTCTTCAGGATTTCTAGACTATTTTCTGCATCCCAATGTGCAAACTGTTCCCCCAAAATAGTATTGAATATTACTAATGTCACATACTATTTAGAATGGATAGTATGCACATTGAGACACTGAAAACAGGATCATGAGCTGCTCATCTGTAAATGAATTTTGGGCTGCATTTCACTCTGAAACATGGAGCATGTCAGAATGTATATTTATATAACTGCATTAAGACCTTCAAAATTCATAATTCATACATGTATTGCTAGAATTTATTAAAAAAAGTGCCAGTCAACTGGTGAGTAACATTGTTTCGTATAATATTCTTTTGGCATGTGGTGTTAATTTTGAACCCTGGCTGAGATGTCAATGGTGTCCAGTACACAGCCACTAGATGGCACTCCTAGCTTGTTCAGTGCTATTGGAATCAAACCATGCATGAAATAGATTATATTTGAAAAAGCATAATTTTAAGGTTTAAGGCCATTTTGCATATTTCAATTTTTATACAGTTTACTCCTATCCCTCCAACTCAACAATTTTTTTTTTTTTAGACTTTTGCAAGTCAAGTCACCTTTATTTATATAGCGCTTCTTACAATGCAGATTGTCTCATCTTTACAGTGATACCTGAAAAATAATTTTGGCTGCACAGCAGCTCTTAAAGAAAATGGCGTCATTGTCCAGCTTAAGTAAATACAGTATTGATTCATTCTGTTGTAAAAATAAATAATTAATTTATCTAGTTCACATGGGGCATAATTCTCAACTCTGAATATCTTTATAAATATGGAAAAATATCACATTACTTTAAATGTTGTTTTGTCTTTTGTTCTGGGATTCCATCGAGTAGATGCCACATTCTGTGACAAAATTATTTATTGTGATAGTATTTCGCTAATTATTTTAAAAACATTTACCTGAGTATCTCCAGCTGACAGTTTGGACTCTTCAGTCCATCAGAAAGAAGCTTTACTCCTTTATCCTGCAGGTCATTGTTACTCAGGTCCAGCTCTCTCAGGAAAGAGAATGAGGATTGTAGAGCTGAAGACAAACTCTCACAACACTGAGCAGTGAGATTACAGCACTGCAGCCTGTGTAGAGAACAAAACAACAGTAATGCAATAGTAATGTTTATTAGGTAGAGTTTTTAATCTGGATCACAGATCATTGCGAAAAACTGAAGTGATGTAAGCATAGCTAAAATGTTCTCTCTATGAAAATAACCAGTATTTTCAGTTTTGTTAATTTCTGACAAAATTAAGAATAATAAAATGGGTAAAACATGGGTAAAAAAAATATTTTTGCCTGATACCTAACCCAGCTTGCCAGATGATGGAGATACATTGGCATTTAATGTCATCACACATTCATACATTTACATTTATTTTGTATTTTTTTAAGAGTCTTGGCCATCAAATCACCTGTGCAAGATCAAGGTCTAATTAAAAAGACTAACAGTGTATATAAATGAATGTAAAGGAGACTCTTACAGTGCTCTTCTGGTGTTTTTGATCACTGGCAGCAGTTTCATCACTGCTTCATCAGATCCTCTGTATTTCTGCAGTTCAAACTTCTCTTGAGTCTCATCTGACATCTGGAGCACAAACACCAGACCAGACCACTGAGCAGAGGAGAGATTATGTGCTGAAAGATTTCCTGAGCTCAGATTCTTCTGGATTTCCTCTACAAAGTTATCTTTCAGTTCACTCAGACAGTAGAAGAGATTGATGGCCCTTTCCACTGATTTCTCTGTCTCTATCATCTGTTTGATATAGTTAACGGTGTCTTTAACATTTTCTTTTTTCAGTTCCAGCCCTGGCAGTAGTTCCTGTAGGTCAGTCTGATTGGACTCCAGTGAGAGACCCAGGAGGAACCGGAGGAAAAGATCAAGGTGTCCATTCTTGCTTTCTAAAGCCGCCTTGATCGCAGCCTTATGAAGCTGAAACAGTGGCTTTTTGAAGAGTATTTTCCAGGATTGAAGAAATGGGTTTGCTTTCTTGTCTCTGTTAATAAAAAACACATATAGAGCAGCAAGGAATTCCTGTATGCTGAGATGTACGAAACTGTAAACATTTCTGGCTGCAACCTTTTCCTTTTTAAAGATCTGAGTGCATAACCCAGAGTACACCAACCCTTCATTGACATCTAGTCCACATTTCTCAAGATCTTTTTTGTAGAAAATCAGTTGACCTTTCTTCAGCTGTTTAAAGGCCAATTTTCCAAGCTTCAGAATAATCTGATCAAAAGAACTTGCATTGGCTTTTGGTTCAGGTTCATCACAGTATTTTTCTTCCATCTGTTGTTGCTGAGAAATTAAGAAGCTTGTGTACATCTCTGTGAGAGTTGTGGGAGTTTTGTCATTGCTCTTTCGAGCCAGTAGAGGCTGAAGAACAGTGAGAGAGATCCAGCAGAAGACCGGGATATGGCACATGATGTACAGACTCCTGGATTTCCTGATGTGATGGATAATGTTTCCAGCAACCTCAGAACTGCTGTTTTTGATGAAGTATTGCTCTTTCTGCTCATCGTTAAATCCGCGCACTTCAGTCACCTGATCAATGTAGTTTCGGGGTATCAGACTGGCTGCTGCTGGTCTGGATGTGATCCAGATGAGAGCAGAGGGAACCAGATGTCTCTTTATCAGGCTTGTAAATATCTTACCCACTGTTGTTTTTTTGTGAACATCTGTAAATCTGCCACCCTCTTTAAAGTTCAAAGTGAAGCGACATTCATCCAGCCCATCAAAAATGAATAAGACCTTACCATCACCTTCAGGTAGAGAGTGCAGTTCTTTAGGATCACTAAAGAAGTATTCATGAAGTAGTCCCATGAGACTGCTGTTCTCTGTAATCAGGTTTAGCTGACGGAATGGCAAAGGGAAAATTAAGGCTATATCTTGATTTTCTTTTCCTTCAGCCCAGTCAAGGATGAATTTATTGACAGCAACAGTTTTTCCCACTCCTGCGATCCCCATTGTCAGCACTTTTCTGTTTCGTCGACTCGTGTCACACTGGACTTTAAACATGTCATTACACTTGATTGACTTTTCCTTGGCAGTCAATCCATTGTGACTCGATTCGATCTGTATCACCTCATGGTCATTCACTCTTCCTCCAGTCACATTCTCTACCACATATAAATCAGTGTAAATATCATTCAGGTATTCTTGCTTACCCATCTGTGAATTAGCAACCAATATCCGCTTGTAGTCCTGTTCTAATTTGTATTTCAGTTTATGGCTGGTCTTTGTGAAATCATCATCTGCAGTTGAGCCTTTAAGAAAGATGGAAGACAAAGAGGAAAAAAAAGACTAAAGCTGGGCATACACTGTGTGATTTCAACAAGGTTATCAACTCAACTCGCTCTGTATGAGTAGATTGCATGCGATGTAAAGCCAAAGCTCCTGATGTATGTGCTTACACTATACGGTCTGATCATCAAGCTGCAACTTGACTGCTCACACTATCCATGTGAAATAAGTTTTATAAACCCTTGTGCCAAGTTGCGGCAAAAGACCATATCATCATGTATTATCAGCTATCGAGGATTTAGCATTTCTAATTTATATTATCATGATTATTATTATTATTATAAGGGTAGGCCTACTGTTAGTATTAAATTGATATTACAATTTATTTGCTTCACAATAATTTCATACCACATAACCAACGCGCTGCGAGGATAATACAAATATTAGATAGATTAGTTTACTCCTCATTGAAAGTGATTTTAAAACATTTAGGTTCATTACACAATGAATTATAGGCCTACAGTAATTAAAATTATTAACAGTCTATAATATGTCCGAACACTGCAACAATTAGACATCAATAAAAAAAAAATTAAAAGCAGCTTTATTTAAAAAACATGACATATATAAAATAACATATACAATATATAAAAAAAATATATAAAATAAATTAGGACAGATATATACCGTTATCAGCATATGTTTAGATTTGTCTCTCATCGTCTCTCAAAAATTGACTAGGGTTTGAGACTTCTTCACCGTAATAACTTTCACGCAAAGTTTGCACATTGCTTTTGTGATATACATTAATATGTCATCATCCATTCATCATCCATACATTCATTCGATCATCCGATTGCCACTCGGGAGAGGTTGATCTCCTCTCTTTTTTAAAATATGAACAATATTTTAAATGATATGGCTGTAGTGTAGAAACTTAGAAACAATGGGTCTCGTTCACTAAGCGTGTTTACGCACAAATTTGTGCGTGAAATATGCGTACTAGTGATTTTACGAACAAATCACAATTCAACCAAAAACTTTCGTACTGAATTTTTTTCTAAATGTTCGAAAAAAATTTAAGAACAGCTTAAAATACACATACTCATTCTCACACATACGCAAGCACACTTGGCATTGCTCAAGGATATTGCTTCGCGAGCTCTCAGGAGAGAGCGCATCTTTAGAGAGCGCATGGATATGCTTGCTGAGAGTGAGGAATGGCTGTTCAGTCGCTTTAGGTTGCCGAGAGAAGTCCTTGTTGATTTATGTAACTCTCTGGAACCACACCTAAGCCATCTCACTAACTGCTCTCACTCTATAGCACCACATCTCCAAGTTCTAGCTACCACTGGATTTCTTGCCACAGGAACATTCCAAAGGGAAATACGGGATCAAGCAGGAATTTCTCAACCCTCCACAAGCCGTGCCATTCACAAAGTGGTAAAAGCTATTATAAGACTTATGCCTACTTATGTAAAATTTCCTTACAGTGTGGCACACCAGATGGTAGTTAAGAGGGGGTTCTTCGAGATGAGTGGCATACATAATACCATTAGTGCAATAGACTGTACCCATGTGCGTATTAAAGCACCATCCACAAATGCAGTAAAAATGATCACTCCATCAATGTTCAAATAGTCTGCGAAGCCAGCTGCAGCATACTAAACGTTGTTGCATGCTGGTCTGGAGGAACTCACAATTCCTTCATTTTACAGAACAGTTATATAGGACAATGCTTGGAAGCTGGAGCTGGTGGAGAGGGATGGCTTCTTGGTGAGTAGACGTACGCGCCCAGAATGTTTTCAGTTCTTATATATAGGTTAATTATCTTAATGTTTATTGTAGGTGACTGGGGTTGTGGTCTAAAATCATCATGGCTCATCACACCTCTAGCCAACCCAACGATGCCTCAGGAAGCGCGCTACAACCTGAAACATGCCCGTGCACGCTCAGTGGTAGAGCGCACAATCGGGTTACTCAAATCCCATTGGATGTGTTTGGATGCAGCTGGTGGAATGCTCCTATACAGGCTGGAGAAAGTCTGTCAGATTGTTTTAGCATGTTGTGTACTGCACAACATCGCAATGACACGGGGTGTACCTATTCCTTATGGAACACACGGCCAGCCTGAACCTGTGGATGACGAGATGCAGATGAACGCTCCTGCCCAAGCAGCGCTCCAAGCACACCTTCAGCTGATTCAATGTCTTTAGAACATAAAATCTTATTCTAAAACTATATCTTTAATCTATATCTTAAACTAAAAGTTTTTGCAATTTGCTATTATAGTAACAAACTTCCAAGTCATTTGAAGATCTTGCATAAATATATTTATTCACATACAGATTCATTTATTTGACTACCAGCAATTTATTAAAAGAATAATTTATTTCCTGTAGGCCAGCTGCCCCGTCCTTAACGGCAACAATGAGGGTATCTTGACTAGCAAGCACCTCGTCGGTCAGGATTTGCACGCTGGCGCGGCTCTGTGCTTATCAGAAGGTGGATGCTTAGGATGTAGACGGCTGGACCTCAGCTTCTTCATTGCCATCAGCTGTGTGTTGATGGTCTGCAAAAGCCAGGCGTTTTGTTGTTGTTGTGATGCACAGTGCTTCAAAATACAATTGCTTTGAATAAAAAAATATTTTTGATTTATTAAAATTACCGTGTTGTATTTGCTCCTATATTTGGTCACCCTCAGTCCTTTCTATAATGCCACTCAAGCTTGAATGTTCTATTATTGTAGCCATTCTTTCATCAAAGGCAGATAGATCAGGTGGCCCCTGCCCTCCACCCTTTTTTCTTTTGCTGGAGTGAAATTCTTCTTTTTGCACCAAACTTCATATCAAACCACTTTTTTTAACTTCTGCAACTGTCCGAATTTCTGGTGAAACCATATTAACGGCCTGCGTTATGGCATCCCCTGCTTCTTTTTTACCTGTACCTGTTACACCTGTGGATACACTTTTGAACAGCACACGGTTTCTGGCTTCTACCTCTGACAGCAAAACCTCCTATTCATTATTGGTGACGTTTTTGAATGAAATTTTGATCAGATTGGAAGGGGTGATTTATTCCTTTTCTAATCCGACCACACTTGATCAGATTGAAAACTGTAACTGGAAAGGACTGTGCATGTGGAATGTTGTAGAAATGGCATAATGACATCACACACGGAACGAGCTGCAGTTGTTGTTAAATTAAATGTCATAAATGACTTGTGGTTTTCTAAAATTCTCCTACCACACATCATCTGTGAAGTGGAGACGAATTACGTCCCATTAGTCCTCACTTCAGACCTTCATCCACAGACACTTGTGTTTTGGGTGCGGGATGGAGTGTTTTTACTGATTGATAAATATGAGCAGCACAACTCGTCATCTCCTAATCAGGACCAGAAAGCAGCAATGTAGGTGAATAGTATGTGCAAACAGCGGGAAACTGTATATTCGTACAGTGTGCACATCAAAAAAATCAATTCCGATTAGAAGCTTGTTACATATAAACGTGCACGTCAACCCAATCACTTTATTTAGCATTCATGTAAACACTGCTGTCAGATTCATCAGTCGGAATAAATCCATTCCATTTGAAACAAAACGTGTTCTCTGGAGTGACGAATCACACTTCTCACTTGACAGCATTCCCTATGGCCAACAGCCCAAACTGAGCCTACAGAAGGCCTTCCAGAAAGAAAAGGCCTACCAAGACTGCTAGAGGCATCTGAGACCGACTTTCCCGCAGATAAAGTGGTCCCTTTAAGGAAATGTGGCCAGGGGACCGAAAGGAACCCCGGCCAGTCACTAGGGGGGAACAAAGTCATCCCCAATGCCACCAGGGAGGCCGACCTGGCCTGTTATGGGACAAGCTTAGTCTTGGCCAACCCTGTCTGAATACAGAATCTCTAAAACGCATTCCAGACTCACTGCAGTTTAAACCAAACCTCAGCAAGGTTCCACCACAACCTACACCTTGAGGGGCTAGCCACTCAAAAAATTACTACACAAATTACAACACCATAAACTCTCACAGCGAGAAGAGTACATAGCTGAACTCCATGCCTACACCAGAGGCCGAAAGGAGGCCTACCTTAGTAAACATATGGCACCAGCAAGTGACTGCCATAACCAGACCACCCAAAGACCATGTATTTGGTACTGAAAACTTAGGGCCTATCCGTCAAGGTGGGGCGTGGCCACTAAGGTGGTAAGGTTTCCAAAGCATCCTGTCAACAAGACAACTAAAAAGGAGGCCTTGTGGGGCCTACAATCTCAGCGACAAGTGGCATTCAGCCTATTAGCAGAAAAACACAACTGTGCCAACATGTGAACTCAAAAGGAGGCCTAAAGGGGCCTACCATTTCAAAGACACGTGGCCTCAGCTCGTGAATTCAAGGGGACCAAGCTACAGGGAACCAGCTTAAACCCAAATAAGCTATGCGAAGCTAACTGCAACCTGAGCTAGGCTACACATTCCAACAGGCGTATGAGTATGCAGTCCAACAGGTGATGCACTCAGTAACACCAATAAACCTACTAATGGGGAACATTAGGTCACCAATGTCTCTAATGTCTACATGGAAAAGCCTGCTAACATGAGAACAGGTGCTAACCTGTGGCAGCATAAGTAGCTCACATACAATAGTCTAGAATTTCAAAGCAACCCAAATGCTTTGATGTATATGCTATTTCCAAGAGGAAAATAATTTTCTCCATACAGATTCTCAAATCTGTACTGAGCCATAGAGGACGGAAGCTAAATACTAGCAACGTCAACTCAAACTTGATTCAAGAAAACAAGTAGCTCAGGAAAAACACACATTTTCCATAGCATAAAGTTCTAGAAAGTGGGGCCTAACACAACTGCATAACTTATCTATTTAAAAATAAGGGCCTACCACCTGAGACAACAGCATCAGGAAGTCTAAAACAGTCTACAACCTAGCTGTTAAACTCAACAATTGCACCTTCATAGCAAGGGGATAATGGGTATACGGCCTAACAACGGCCTATATACAGTGGGTACGGAAAGTATTCAGACCCCTTTCAATTTTTCACTCTTTGTTATATTGCAGCCATTTGATAAAATCATTTAAGTTCATTTTTTTTTTCCTCATTAATGTACACACAGCACCCCATATTGACAGAAAAACACAGAATTGTTGACATTTTTGCAGATTTATTAAAAAAGAAAAACTGAAATATCACATGGTCCTAAGTATTCAGACCCTTTGCTCAGTATTTAGTAGAAGCACCCTTTTGATCTAATACAGCCATGAGTCTTTTTGGGAAAGATGCAACAAGTTTTTCACACCTGGATTTGGGGATCCTCTGCCATTCCTCCTTGCAGATCCTCTCCAGTTCTGTCAGGTTGGATGGTAAACGTTGGTGGACAACCATTTTTAGGTGTCTCCAGAGATGCTCAATTGGGTTTAAGTCAGGGCTCTGGCTGGGCCATTCAAGAACAGTCACGGAGTTGTTGTGAAGCCACTCATTCGTTATTTTAGCTGTGTGCTTAGGGTCATTGTCTTGTTGGAAGGTAAACCTTTGGCCCAGTCTGAGGTCCTGAGCACTCTGGAGAAGGTTTTCGTCCAGGATATCCCTGTACTTGGCTGAATTCATTTTTCCCTCGATTGCAACCAGTCGTACTGTCCCTGCAGCTGAAAAACACCCCCACAGCATGATGCTGCCACCACCATGCTTCACTGTTGGGACTGTATTGGACAGGTGATGAGCAGTGCCTGGTTTTCTCCACACATACCGCTTAGAATTAAGGCCAAAAAGTTCTATCTTGGTCTCATCAGACCAGAGAATCTTATTTCTCAGCATCTTTGAGTCCTTCAGGTGTTTTTTAGCAAACTCCATGCGGGCTTTCATGTGTCTTGCACTGAGGAGAGGCTTCCGTCGGGCCACTCTGCCATAAAGCCCCGACTGGTGGAGGGCTGCAGTGATGGTTGACTTTCTACAACTTTCTCCCATCTCCTGACTGCATCTCTGGAGCTCAGCCACAGTGATCTTTGGGTTCTTCTTTACCTCTCTAACCAAGGCTCTTCTCCCCTGATAGCGCAGTTTGACCGGACGGCCAGCTCTAGGAAGGGTTCTGGTCGTCCCAAACATCTTCCATTTAAGGATTATGGAGGCCACTGTGCTCTTAGGAACCTTAAGTGCAGCAGAAATTTGTTTTGTAACCTTGGCCAGATCTGTGCCTTGCCACAATTCTGTCTCTGAGCTCTTCAGGCAGTTCCTTTGACCTCATGATTCTCATTTGCTCTGACATGCACCGTGAGCTGTAAGGTCTTATATAGACAGGTGTGTGGCTTTCCCAATCAAGTCCAATTAGTATAATCAAACACAGCTGGACTCAAATGAAGGTATAGAACCATCTCAAGGATGATCAGAAGAAATGGACAGCACCTGAGTTAAATATATGAGTGTCACAGCAAAGGGTCTGAATACTTAGGACCATGTGATATTTCAGTTTTTCTTTTTTAATAAATCTGCAAAAATGTCAACAATTCTGTGTTTTTCTGTCAATATGGGGTGCTGTGTGTACATTAATGAGGAAAAAAAATGAACTTAAATGATTTTAGCAAATGGCTGCAATATAACAAAGAGTGAAAAATTGAAGGGGGTCTGAATACTTTCCGTACCCACTGTATATATATATATATATATATATATATATACACACACTATATATATATATATATATATATATATATATAGCCGTCAGAAAAAAATTCATCATGGGCCCGGCCGTCAGCCTGACTGTTCACAGGTGTCTCCTGAATATGTATAGTCAGTTAAAAACTCCTGTTAAAAACTCCCGGGAGGCCGAGGAAGAGGGGCGGGAGTAGAAGTAATATACCCCTGCCAGGGAGGAGATCAATTACCGGCGCTGCTGGCGCCTGTGCTCGATCACCTCCCTCAAGTCTTGCTTCCTCTTACTCATATCCTGCCGCTTTTGCGACTTACTCCGAGGTGGAGGAGGCGCTCGAGCGGCGACACTGGATCGCTGACCCTGTCTCAAGTCGAGGCTCAGAGGCCAGGGCCTCCCGGCTGTCTGGGCCCAGAATCGGATCTGAGCGGTATACAGTTCTTATAAGCTGCTGAGTGCGCCCTCGCCTCTCTGAACTTTCCAACGACCGTCTCAACAGAGCCACCGAAAAGTTCAGAAGGCGAGACCGGGGCATCGAGGAGAAAGCCCTTCTCTCTCTCCCCAATGTCTGCCATGTTCAGCCACAGATGCCTCTCTGTGGCCACCATGGCTGCCATCGATCGACCAATCGAGGCGGCCGTCTGCTTGGTGGCCCGGAGAGCGAGATCTGTAGTGTGGCGCAGCTCAGTCACTGCATCAGGGGACAGACCTTGAGATGTCATCTTTAGGGGTCTAGACGGCAGGACCAGGACCATGGATGTATTCTCGCTGAGTACAGGCTCTTCCATGCCTCCACGTAGAGATCGGGAAGGAACGGAAGGCTCACCGCTCACCATAGTTACGGGGTTATGGTCAGAAAGAAACCGTTTCTTTGTACAGAACAATGAACATAATGCAGATACCTGGTACTGCCAAGCTCTCCACAAAGCCTGTACGTAGTCGTGTCGAGTCGTGGATGAGAGTTTAGACTATGTAGATGGAGCATGTAAATAAGCAGCATGGAGACGACAGCAGAAAAATAAGCCCAGAGCTGACGCTCTAAGCAGAGCAGGGCTTGGGATACTGTGAGCATTAAGTAACATGGTGTTTCTACAGGTTTCATCAATTCTAATTGAATGCTTTTTAATGCGTTTTAATGCCAATTTTTTTAATTTTTAATGCCATATATAAATGTTACTAAATGTCAATAGATGATGTCATACAGCAATTATAATATTAATCACGTCATTTGCATTCTGCCAAGTGTCAGCCCTTTACTTTTGTTTGCTTCTCTGCTGCTACTTTTTGTGTTCACATAATGTATTTTAAGAGTCAAATTCCCAACAAAACTGTTTCATCTATATATTTTTCTGTTTTTGTTGTCAGACAATATAAAAATGGTGACTGAAATGCGGCCCATTAAGACTACATACAGGGCTCGACATTAAACCTTGTCATGTGCTTGTCCTTCAGACAAGTAAATCGGTCATTCACTTGTACTAGTAAAACAGTTACTTTTTTTTGGTATAAATATTAGGGCTGTCGATTTAACGCGTTAATTAGATTAATTAGTTACAGTGAAACGCTTGGTATTTTAACGTAACATGTTAAAACAATATCTATGGCAAGAGCTATTTTCAGTCGCTGCTTTCTATCCTCGTGATTATTATCTTTTGTCGCTTTGCATACCGCTGTAATAGTATGGAAAAGGACAACATATACTGCACATTTGTGGTCTGTTCTCCCGATATAATTTACGATAATTATCACTGAATTAATGAATTATTAATTCACTGGAATGCACGAAGAATCTCTCGTTTTTCTCCTTAAAGCCTCACGTCTCTTTCCAGGTTTGTTTTCACAGGTAAATACAATTTATTATCTGTAAAAATGACGGAAATCACTTTGAAATAGTATCACGCAATGCTGAACATTTTCATGAACATTTTTATTAAGGCAACGTACATAATACAGATATAGTTATATTTAACCCGTCTGTTGTTGCTGTGGAAAGAATCGCGCTTTTTCATGGTCTGTTGAAAGTACCTTGTTGATGCTTTTACACTTTTAAATGTCCTTTTAGTGTTCGTTGGTTGAAGGGTGAGTAGAAAAATGTCATCTCATTGTACCCAGTTTTAAAAAAAAAAAAATGTATTATTGAGTTTATAGAGCGAGCCTTTCACTGACTGTTTACAGCTTAACGGAAGTTACACCCATAGTTTGCATCATGGGGCGTAGGAATAAGGCGGATAAAGCAAAGTCCCTTTAAGACAAGTAATTTCACTCGGCGGCCATCTTTGAAAGGCCTCTTGGAAATCCAAGTGCAGCTCCTATTTTTTTGAATTCTCTAAAGTTGTTTGCCAAGCTTTCGATTTAATTTCATATTTGAATTCACCAATGAAATCTGACAACAACTGTCTCATAAATTTTGTTTATAAAACGCTCGAATCATGACAAAAAAATGTATTTTTCAGGCTGAATCAACCTAATGCGTATGCGCAGTTCTAAATGCGCGTCTCTTGTGCCTCATTTCGAGGGCGCACGTCTGATTGGGAGCTTCTAACGGCCGGTGCAGTGAAATTAATAATAATAATAACAATTATCATTTACTCACCCTTATGTTGAAACAAACAAAATATTTATTTCTAAAGCACAAAGGCTAGACGAACGTAAGAACTAGCAGCCTCAATTGAAGTGCCAGAACCACTCCCCCTACGGGTCACACACATAGGCTGTCAGTGACAGCATTTCCTATGGCCAACAGCCCAAGCTAAAAAGCCTCAAAGAGGCTTTCCGCAGAAGGCCTACCAAGGCCGCTCAAAGGCTTCTGGAACCAGACTTCTTTACAAAGAGGGTACCTTTAAGGGAATGTGGCCAGGGGGCCCGAAGGGAACCCCAGCCAGTCAGTTGTCAGGGGAACATACTCGACCCTGATTGCAGGGATGCCTGACCTGGTCTGCTGTACAGAAACCTAGTCATGGACAACATGTCTGATCACAGAGTCTCCAATCACATTCTTCAGAGAAGAAATCCAGAAAGAGTGACTGCAAAGAGGCAGTAAATAACTCAGACCGGAGCATAGAGACGGGCATCCCAGAGAGCAGGTCTACTCTAACCTTTTGATATGGATGATCAGGCACTGGATGAGGCATGAGTGGCTCTGCTTGTTGCTTAAACCTGAATGTGAGACATATTTCACATGAGGCTGTAGTCTGACTGATGTCATGCTTTATCCTTGGCCAGTACATTACCTCACAGGCCTTGCACTTGCATAACGTTTTCAGTTATCAGCCAGATTAACGACGAGCTGCATAGGCGATGGCGGTTTTAACTTTTCCATGACAGGAAAACATTCAGAGTTCTCTTACTTTGTGTCAACGATGTCCTTTCGACCTGCTTTCCGCTGCTCTGCTGCACTCGGCCCGCGTGCGTTTGTCTCTTTTGCGCTCATCCCTCGGCCGCTCTCCGCGCAGGTCTCGCTGCTGTTTTTACACAAACTCTCCAGTGTTCGCCAGTCCCTACTGTGTTATTGTGGCAGTACCAAACGGAGGGAAATTTATCCGACTGCGCCACCCTGGTGGGATGCCAGGGAAATAACTCCCAATAAGGGTTTCACCAATTGAAGGCAAAGAGATAAGGGAGATGTGAGTATCAATACAAAAAAAGATACTTTATTATAAAATCACCAGCATCAATTCAAATTTTCTCTCTCACACAAAACACACCAAAATGGTAGAAATAGTTTTCCAGGGCCAGGATTAGTGGGAACAAGGCAGGCCGGCTGCAACTCAGAAGGTCGTCCAAATGCACCTCAATTCACACCAAATCAAACACCACATACACCCACCATAGGGAAGTTGTATCAGCACACATAGCACACCGTGAAACATCACCAAATTAAAGCAGCTAGCCTCCCCTGTTCCACAAGAGTCCTCACTGGCTCCTGGAGAGAGAAAAAAAATAAACAAGTATAAAGGAATTCAAAAGAAAATTATAAGAGATCCACCAAAATAACAAGTTTACAGACACTGTGTTGTAGCAGCTTTGGCACTCAAGCCTCCATAATACTATAATAAAGCTACAAAATAAATCAAAACAAAACAAAAATAGCCACACAAATAACCAAAACGAATATAGCAACAAAATTACTCACTGTCAACAAAAGAAAGCAAATAACTGGTGGGCAGCCCTGCGAACGCGATGCTCGGAAGCTAACAGCCCCAGTGATTTGCAGAGCAACAAAGCTGTAAATAGCACGGATGCCCGCAAGCAACATGATAAAAAAAAAAAGTCAAAACAGCAGCGCTGTCACATGCAGTCTTCTGCTAGGAACAGGGCTTAAAAATCTTGATGTTGCCCCTTTAACTAAGGAGCATGAGAATTCATCTAAATTCACAAAACCCCAAAATGTGAAAAACAAGAGAGGCATACTCATGATTTGTGTTAAACACTAGACGCACAGCTGTATGGTTACTCACTACATACAGGTGTCGTGGCTCAGTCCAGGCCAGCATTCACACATTCACCTGCCATTGTTGCTATTACTGAGAGCAACACACCATAAACACCAAAAAAAAAGTACAATGCCGACGCCACCAGCCCCACTCTAAATCAAACTTTAAATAGCGCATATTAGCCTCGCACCATACACATCATTACACCGTCGTTAGAAACTCAACCTACCTAGATAGAAAGGTCCTTAAATAGTACGGCTGCTACCACCTCATTGGTCTGCCAACCATTCCCCAACCAACCAATAAGATGAAGACTTATCCTGCCACATTATGTTATGAATGCCACGGGACAAAGGCTTGCTGTGATTTCTGATCATTTATTAAGTGCGCACACACATGGCCTTCATCTCACTGACCCGGTGCACTATCTAGAATTGCCCGGTCCGCAACACAGTACCAGAACCAAAGTTGTTATCGGGCATAACATCACACATAAAATTATAATTGCGGTACTATGCATGAGGAAGTATCACTTCGGTTCCTTCTGTCTCATTGCCTATTGTTGTCATTCAGAGACATGGTTTGTAGCTTGTTTCCACAGTGCTACAACACTGTTTCCCTGTGACACGACCAGAGCTGAAGTTTTGGTGCAGCCGGTTTGTTTTGCTGTTGTCCACCAGCACAAATGGAAAATATGTTTGCATGAGATCACATTACAGTGGAGAATTCAAATGTCACAAAAGTGCTGCTCATTCACCTCTGCCTGCTCTGCATTTGGACACTCGAGCCGTGTATGTTTGTTTCTCTTAGCACAGTAGCACTAGTTTTTATTTGTATTTTGCCCGCGATGCGGTCTGAACTGGAGTTTGAATATAAACACATGGAAAATATGATTGTTAAATAAGTTTTATTCATAAACACTGATTCATCCAATAACAAAACAAGCCTTTATGAAGGAGACATTAACTCCATTCAACTTATTTGTTATTTTGTTAAAATTCATGTTTTAAATAGACTAAAGCATTGAACATTTTGCCAAAAAGTCAGATCGGCGGCTTACTTGAAGCAGTGCATGCCGGTAAGAAATTTTGTCCGATTTGAGACAGCGTTGACGCCATGTGACTGTGACGTATGGCTTCAAAGCACCGGAAGAGCGATTCGAGATCAGCCGCTGGAGTCAGCCAGCACAGTTTCTGAAGAGTAGCTGCACGATTTCTGATGACGACACAGCTCGTTTCACGATTGGCCGGATTCACCGCAAGACAACAATCACGTGTGTTTCGTGTTTATGGTCACGCTTTCAGTTCCACTAATGCTCAAAAATCTGTATTTTTATAACAGTTAAAGCTCTTTTCATGTAGTCGCGATGTTATATTGTGTCATGTTTATCAAAATAAAACGTAGACCCCACTACATTGGTATTTAAATAATATATGCTTATGTTGAACTTTATTCTTGTATTATTATTGTATTTATTATGCATACCCTTATAATGCATTATAAATACAGGCTTCATAGAAAGTGTTACCGCACCATTGTACTGTTATGCTAATGCTGGTTCACCTGGTTTTACTCTGTGTTTTTCTGCTGTCTCCAAGCATTTTTGTCGATCTGTGAGGAGAAAGAAAAGATAAATATAGAATCATAAAAATAAACAGAAGTTAAAGTGTAAATATTAAGTAAGCACTAAAAAAAGTGTCAACAAGATGTTCTGAACTTTAGCCCCCTGTAACAGGTACAGTATCTGTAAAATGACTGTGAAACCGGCTGAACTTGTCAGCGGAGTGACAAAGTCATTCTGGGTTGATAAAATTAGAGGTTGTGTGTTAAAGTCCTGCATGTTCTAATCCAGAAGTTGTACTCTGACTGTTCGCATTGTTATTAGTCTAATGTTGGCTTTTGCTTGCAGCTGTAGTTACCTTTAAGTATGTCCTCTAACTGTTCAGCCAGATGGTTTTCCTTCATTTTTCTCAGGATATTCAGTGTAATCTGCACAGCTCCTTCTGGTCCACAACGTGAAACTATTTGACTTACTGTGTCAATAGCATCTGCCTTCTCCAGATCAACAGCTGAAGCAAGACCATCATTCTTTAAGTTCCATTGAAACTTCTTCAGTTTTTCACTGTCTAGATCCTCCAGTGTTTCCAGAAGTTGGTCTGGAACAGACATCATCTTCTGTCACTGACTCTCTTCTTTTGGACAACAAGAAAAAGATTTGTCATTTTACCCCACTTGTACGACCAACACTGAAAACAGCAGTTTTACAAACATGTAGATGGCCCTATACCAGGGTTGTCCAATGTCCAGAAAAGTTCAGCTCTAACCCCAAATAAACACATCTGAACCAGCTAATCAAGGTCTCACTAGCCAAACTAGAAACCTCTAGGCAAGCTGGAGCTAAACTCTGCAGGACAGTGACCCTTCAGGACCTAGTTTGGACACCCCTTCCCAATACTGTACTGTATGTTAGTATTTAAACAAGGGTGCAAATAACATCTGACGGTAATAAGAAGAAGGACTGATTCATTTTATTCCAGACTTGTTTCTAACACAACACATGTAGATAGAGATGTGGTGATGGAGCTGATGACTGAAGCAATGCACATACAGAATCACTCTTCTTAATTTGTCCTTCAAAATTTTCTGTACTCGTCCGTTTTTTCCGGACATGAGAGAGGCCCCGTCATACACCTGGCTTAATGTTTTAGAAGTACTGAGTCCATTCTTCTTAAGCTCTGTAATGATTGTGTTGGTCAGGGTCTGGGCATCCCCTTTTTCAGTTGTTGTCTTGGAAAGAAGTCGCTCAGTGACTTGATAATTGTCCTTAACAGAGCGAATGATTATGGAAATATTTTCCATTCCAGTTGGGTCATGTGTGCCATCTACTTTGATTGTGTACCAGGAGTCTGCAACTTCTCAAACTATTTCTTCAGTCACCAGACTACTCATGTTTGCAATGACGTCATTTTGAATTTTGTGAGAACTGTACATTGCATTGCGTGGTTATGAAGGTACAATATTTTTGCAGTAAAATATCCAAAAACCACTAGGCCAGTGTTATATATTTTGTTCACTTGAGTACTTACAATATCCCAAATGTTTCCAACTCTTTGTAAATCGTGAAAATTGCAATTTTAACCAAGGCTCTGGGATGTGTGAGGAGTCGCCTGTCAATTGTGTCATACCCGCGTTAACCCTCGATCTGCCTCGGTTTCCGGTTTTATTTTGTAGAAACCATGGAAACACCAAAGACGGATTAATATATTATACGTTTTAATAGACAAGGGAACAACTGTTTAGATATATTTATAGACAGAAAACGAATTGTTGTTATATAGCTCAACACGTTCAGTCTTATTGTTTAAATCTAATTTTCTTGATTTTTTGCGAGAACCATGCTTTACCATGCCTCAGAGAAAAACATGTATTTTGTGAAGTAGCTAACATAGCATAATCAGATGCAGCTTTATTTTTACTAACGATAATACAGAATTTTCTCCATCATAAAATACATTTTAAAATGAATTGCATGCCATTTATCAACACAAGCCATCCAGCATTTAATATGATATTCTAAAATCGATCTATCTTACTGCAGTGTGCAACAGTGTCTCACAGCAGCCGCCGAGCGAACGCACAGAGTAACGTTATAACATCATTTTCAACACAGTCAAATGTATCTGATATGATAAACAGAGCTGTGTTACCTCATACCCATGACCGGAATAGCGGAAGTGGCGTCGGCGACTGTGGCATTATAAAAGTTCTGCTGCTCGTGAGACGTGTGTTGCGCAATCGCTCCAGCGGCCTCGTTCAGCTCCCACAGTACTCGGTCCCGCTCTGCTTCATACTACAGTAACGTTAATAATTGCATCCATAAACATAATTTCTTCCCGAGTCCTATCCCTATTCTTTTGCACCGTCCGTTGAGGTGGAGACCACATGTCCCAAGGTTACGCTCTCAAACAAGAAATTCAATCATGTCCACTACAGAGGAGAGGTAGTAGCGACTCCTAGCTAATTGGTTACTGTTAACCATAGTGGAAATTTCAAGTCCACTTTCAGCCCGTTTTTCTCTGTCTTTCCAGAGTGCCATGTTTGTAATGTTTTCTTTTGACGCTGCATGTTTGTTAAGGCCTTTTCCCGCCTCTACAGCGGGAAGAAACCTTGGAAGAAACCAGGCTTAGTCGGGGGGCCAGTTCTCCTCTGGCAAACAGTGCTTTGTTACGATTCAGGTAGCCATCATAAGCCCGATAGGATCGCAACATTCAAAGTATTTAGTTCTACCCAGTCACAAGAGGATAGTGAGAAAAGCTATGAAACATTGCAAAAGAGAGTTGAAGGAGACGTTCGAGCAAATCGCACTGCTTTAATGAAACTGACAGGAAATTAGGAAATTAGGCACAATACAACAGAGAAAACAGTGATTTCACAGCATGTGACAACAATATCTATCTGCCTTCTGTGATTCACTTACCTTGATCATGTGTTCGATCGTGACATAAGGGAACTCAAATAAAATAATCAATACGATTTCAGCACAGCAATAAAGTCTCAGAAGCACAAAGTTACCAATGACACATCATAACACAACACACACACAAACAACTAAAGAAAGATGAAACACTCACCACAGATAGTATTTGTAGATCTTTCTTTTTGTTGAACTGAAATTTCTTTCACTTCCGTAAAGTGAAACTGTTTTTCAGGAAGAGACAGAAGAATGAGAGTCAGACGTCAGCACACACACTCAGTCTCCTGTCACTGTATATATTTGCTTGAATATTTATAGATACTATATGGTCCATTCTACAGAATTGGTGCAAACTGCTGTCCCACAACCAAAAAACACATTTAAAAAGCATTCAAGTATTCAAATTTTAGATGTTTACTAAGATCCTTCAATTATCTGCTGAATGCCACAATACTATTTAAAATATCAGTAAGATTAATATATATAAAATCATCATTTATTGGGTACTTTTAATTGGGAGGTGGCTGTCCTGAACCCTAAGCCCTAAATTTCAACTTGTGAAAATGATACTGAAATCTGGAGCGGTTAGTTCCCACAGCATTATCAGATCGCTGGAAGAGCGAGTGATGCGTATTACTCAATACTTACACAACAGGAAGTTTCTGCTAATAAAGCCGGAAGTTTGCAACCAGAAGAAAGAGGTTCAGTCTGTTGCTTGTGGTCAGTGGCAGTGAGACAAATAATGACAAGAGAGAGTGAGTAGCAATACATACCTTAAGGTACTAATACAAACCTTTTATTATATTTTAAGCTTGCCGCGTTCGGGTGTGTATTATTTTTCTAATAATTCATTTCAAGACATTTGTCACACTGTGAATTATTTCCAGGATTTCACAAGATGTAACTGTAATATTTCACAGTAAATTATCATTATTATTAAAATTTTTGCTGTGATCTGAGCTCTCGTCTCCTCCATGGTCACATCCAAAAGATTCAGCGGTAAGTGTTGAAATGTCAAATGTTGTCAATTAAATTACTGTCCGTTTTTTTATATGATAGTGCATGTAACTTAAAAGTATTGGCCAAAAAGCGTAAGTTGGAGGTTCTGTTGTCAAGTTGTTAGCTACTCACGTAGGTTTGAGCGCACAAATATTTTAAACAAGAAATGAACAGACATCGGTTAGTGTTAATTGTACCATATTAAGTTAGTATTTGACTGTGAGACTTTAGCTACACTTTTCTGCGATCACCAATAAATGGGGAATAAAGTTGTAAGGTAAGCTGTGGCCTTAACGTAGGCATTACGAGCTTTATTATTAACCAGAGGAATTATAGTGTCGTGGATTAGGGCAAAGGTAGAGTAAATTCATCTCAAAATTTAGTAACGTTAGCTGGGCTTCATAATTTGTCCCCTGCTGTGTGAGTGATATGGAGCAGCCATAAACTAAAAAACGTGTACTGACTAATCTAGTATAAAACTTGAGTAAAGTTGGCCGCATATTCACAGATTTGAATTTCCTGGATTAATAACTCTTGAGCTAAACGCTGTAACTACACAAATAACACCTCTTTTCAATGGTAGTAACATAGACGAGCAGCTACAACCTTATTTTCCTCAAAACCAGCTTTCCTCCGCAGTGGAAATAATACACTGATCTCTGTGCAGACGGCTGAGAGACAGATCCGAAGGGACCGTCTGCAAAGTGCAAAACCTGAAAAGCATTACTACAAAAACAGTCAATAATTTCACTGTAATACACTGTACTGTCACCAAATTCAGTTCACACATCACTGCTGTCCTGATAGTTATACTACAACACTTATTTTGGAAATGTCTTTTTGCATATTTTTTTTTATGATTTTTCATGTTTCAATATTTAAAGACATGATAGGTTCGACAAAACACTTGTCTACGTCTGAACAGGTATATAAGAATAATTACTAACTAAAACTATAGGCTACAATTAAAATATTATTATACGCTAAAAACAAAACATTGCTTCCATGTAGGCCTAACAGACGACTCCAAGTGCCTGAAGAGATTCTTTCCTGATCTAGTTTTTAGAGACTAAACCGTGATTGCATCTCGACCAGACTTCACCAGCCTATCAGGAGGAAATTAGGCAAGGCAAGTTTATTTATATAACACATTTCATAGACAATGGTAATTCAAAGTGCTTTACATGAAAAGGAAACAATACATAAGAATAAAAATGGAATGAACAAGAAACAAATATATGAGCCCTAATTGCCTGAATCACTAAGTTGGGGGTTCCCCTATCTGATGTGGAAGAGACAGAGTCAGAACTTCAACACATGAGACGTGCATACTTCGAGCAGCAGCGTCTTGAAAAAGAGGGCGAAGTCACCTTATCAGAGGAGCTCTATCCAAAATACCTTGATAAATATGATATCAATTGCAAGAGCCTTTTTTAGATGACTACAAATATCCCACTAAACATGAAGTTATTGCCATAGCAAAGCGGTTAGTGGAATACTACCCTATGATAAAAGATAAGTCAACTGGATCGAGTCATGAGTGGGTGACTTCATTTGCTTGAATATTTATATTCAAGGAGTGGCTTCCAGACGCTCTAAAACAGTATAATCCAGGAGGGTGGTGGAGCGGACGAGGAATAGGGGAAGGGACGTGGGGCCAGGACCATGTGGTGGGAGAAGGACTGAAGACTGAAATAGGGCAGACGAACAGGGCGAAGTAGGCAGGGCAGACAGCCAGGTAAGCAGGCTTGAAGACCCCCACGGCGGAGCAGACGACCACCAAAGCAGTTCAGACGGGCTGGAAGACCTGATGAGACGAGACGAGGCTCTGAAAGATCTGATGAGGGGAGACAAAGCTCTAGAAGACCTGATGAGACGAGACGAGGCTCTGAAAGATCTGATGAGACGAGACGAGGCTCTAGAAGACCTGATGAGACGAGACGAGGCTCTGGAAGATCTGATGAGACGAGACGAGGCTCTGGAAGATCTGATGAGACGTGACAAGGCTCTAGAAGACCTGATGAGGCGAGACGAGGCTCTAGAAGACCTGATGAGACGAGGCTCTGGAAGACCTGATGAGACGAGACGAGGCTCTGGAAGATCTGATGAGGCGAGACGAGACTCTGGAAGATCTGATGAGACGAGACGAGGCTCTGGAAGATCTGATGAGACGAGACGAGGCTCTGGAAGATCTGATGAGACGTGACAAGGCTCTAGAAGATCTGATGAGACGAGACGAAGCTCTGGAAGATCTGATGAGGCGAGACGAGGCTCTGGAAGATCTGATGAGGTGAGATGAGACGAGGCTCTAGAAGATCTGATGAGGTGAGATGAGACGAGACTCTAGAAGATCTGATGAGACGAGACGAAGCTCTGGAAGATCTGATGAGACGAGACAAAGCTCTGGAAGATCTGATGAGGCGAGACGAGGCTCTGGAAGATCTGATGAGGTGAGACGAAGCTCTGGAAGATCTGATGAGACGAGACGAGACTCTGGAAGATCTGATGAGACGAGACGAAGCTCTGGAATATCTGATGAGGCGAGACGAAGCTCTGGAAGATCTGATGAGACGAGACGAGGCTCTGGAAGATCTGATGAGGCGAGACGAAGCTCTGGAAGATCTGATGAGACGAGACGAGACTCTGGAAGATCTGATGAGACGAGACGAAGCTCTGGAAGATCTGATGAGACGAGACGAGACTCTGGAAGATCTGATGAGACGAGACGAGGCTCTGGAAAATCTGATGAGACGAGACGTGCCTCTGGAGCTGATTCATGAGCTGGAGCCGATGTGTGCGCAGCCCACAAACACTTGGACCTTAGTGCGGCCCACTGGGAAAAAAGGTTGATTTAAGTAACTCACCACACATTTGTAGAGAGAGGTCCTCAACAATCATTAATGAGAGCTTCAGGATATCAGGTGATTTACAGACCAGATGTTCCTCTGTGATGATCCCATGAAAAAGACTGTCTTGAGTGAATATTTAATTTAAAGCATTATCTTACTTTAAACTTAAAATAATAAATAAAAGAAAGAATAATCAGTATTTCAAAACGTTTACATTGATGTGACAGTTTGCCGCATGAACAGACTTTGGGGAGAGCTGATGACCCTTTGACCCCAATGATTTTGGAGGGTGTTAAAGTCATTAATTTCAGTTGTGTTATTTACAAAACAACATTTTTCAACTGAGTGAATCTACACATGTGAGGTCTTTCAGAAGGCGTGACTCCCGGGGTCAGTGGATCTCCTGAGAATATTTAATTGAGCTTAAAAAACAAAGATTAGGCTTAAATGAAAAAAGCGTACGTGAATTCTCCCTACCTGACATGTCCAGACCAGACTCTGATGTCCTGAAAATATCTACACTGTTAAAACCAAGTGTACAATATGTGTTAAATATTTTTTAAATGTTTTAAAAAAACATACATTTAAACGTCTTGTAGATGTACATGATTTTACTTTTCTGATTTCTACAAACTTTCAATATCAATTCAATTCCTAGTAAATATGATAAAACAAAAGGATATTGTTTGCTGCAGTGTTTTTAAGAAATATGGATTACCATACTACAAACAGTTCCTCACCAGTTTTAATAAAAAGTTCCCAAACGTATCTTCATACCTGTTGTGTTCTGACACGGTGTCATTAATTGATGCTCTTTGTTTATAAATCTACTTTTATTTCTACAAAGAATCAAGTTACTTTTATCAGCCTGATAAATATAGTTCATACATGATGAAACAAGAGAATCGTGCTACCGACATCTCAGTATTATTCAACTCATTATTCAATGAATGAAGAATTTAGTTAACGTGTTTTTTCTTCTCCAACCGTTCTTGTCTGACCCAATGAGCGTTTCACTCATGCCTTAACTGCAATTCCTAGTATTGCATTAGTATTGCGTTCTTCTCATAGGCATTTAATATTTTTTGACTTTTTGGTCTTTTTGGCTCGTTTTATCTGTAAAAAAATAACCAAACAAACAAACAAAAAAACAGCTAATAATTCTGCACACCTGAATATAAGGCGTTTTTCATTTCCAGCCTTCATGAACAATTATATATCACTTATAAATGATTAAATATCAAATTAATAGTATTTATTATGATTAATGTGGTTTGGAATTGGTAAGATGGAAAAAAAAATATGATCAACTTTTCAACAAATTCTGCACACACTGTAAACATCAGACGTTATTAAAGGAAACATGCTGAAAGTTGCTTCAGAAATAAGGTTGTGCTGTTGCAAAGTGCTGGTGTCAGATTGTGGTACCAGCATCATATTCATGTGGTTTGAGGTTACCCCATACCCTAAACCTACCCTTAAAACAATGCAAAAAATAGTGTTGGTAACACAATCTGATAGCAGGTGTACTTATGAATAATGCTACCTGAGCAGAAAATGACAATATAATGGAGACATGTTTTGAAACTGGCGGAGACAATATACCAGCCTCTTAGGTTTCTGCCGCTGCCTCAGAAGATGCAGTAGTCCAGCACAGTGGCAGCACATTTCCATGTTGTAAATAAGACAACATCTGTATTGCAAACCCCTCCATGATGTTTAGGTTGTTTTTGGCATTTACCTACCAATGCAACAACTTTGCCATAGAAACCAATGCAGATATTCTGGAAAACGAAAGAGTGGCATGGACACACAAATCGGATCTGAACAGTTGCGATACACAATGTGGACGGTCAGTAATTTATTTTCAAACAATGTAAGTTTATAAGAGTGTAATTTAAACGTATATAAAAAAAAAGTATTTAAAAGGCTACTCGATCAAAAGTGTAAACACTTATTTTTACTTTTTAGTATATCTCGAACTAAAGATTTATAGGCCAAATATACTTAAAATCAAGTATACTTAAGTGTAATTTTAAGTATATTTCTGTGAAGTATACTTAAAGTGTGACGTTTTTATTACACTGACCACAATTGAATTGTCTTTCTCTAGAGTAGATGCACAGAAGATAGTTGGAGTTTCTCCTTTTTCTAAACCTCGTCACACTGAGGAGAACGATAGTTGCTTTTCATAATGAGTTTGAAAATGCCTTTTCAGTTCTGTGTGATATGCGAAACTAAATCCACACTGGAGACACTTGTAAGGCTTCTCGCCAGAGTGAACTCTCATGTGAATCTTAAGGTTTCCTTTCGTCCTGCAGCTCTTTCCACACTGAGGGCAGGTGAAAGGCTTCTCTCCAGTGTGAACTCTCGTGTGATTCTCAAGATTTGCTGTGCTTGTGAAACTCTTTCCACAGTGATGACACATGCAAGGCTTCTCTTCAGTGTTTGGATTTACATGAATCTTAAGTTGATTCCTGTCTGTGAAACTCATTCCACAATGAGTTTGAAAATGCCTTTTCAGTTCTGTGTGATATGCGAAACTAAATCCACACTGGAGACACTTGTAAGGCTTCTCTCCAGTGTGAACTCTCATGTGAATCTTAAGGTTTCCTTTAACCGTGAAGCTCTTCCCACACTGAGGGCAGGTGAAAGGCTTCTCTCCAGTGTGAATTCTTGTGTGATTCTCAAGGTTTGCTCTGTTTGTGAAACTCTTTCCACAGTGATGACACATGCAAGGCTTCTCTACAATGTGAATTTTTATATGACTCTTGAGTTGATTCCGGTCTGTGAAACTCATTCCACACTGATGACATATAAAACATTTCTCTCCTGAGTGAATCCTCATGTGATGATTAAGGCTTTCTTTATATCTGAAACTCTTTCCACACTGATCACAATCAAACGGTTTCTCGCCTGTGTGAATTGTCATGTGAGTCTTAAAAGTCTCTTTTCGTGTGAAGCTCTTCCCACACAGTTTGCAGGTGTAAGGCTTCTCTCCAGTGTGAACTCTCAAGTGGACATTAAGTTCTTTTTTCTGTTTAAAACTGTTTCCACACTGAGAGCATATGAACGGCTTCTCTCTAGTGTGAATTCTCATGTGAATCTTAAGATATCCCTTTAGTGAGAAACTCTTCCCACACTGTTGGCAGGTGTAAGGCTTCTCTCCAGTGTGAACTCTCAAGTGGGCATTAAGGTTTCTTTTTTCTGTAAATCTATTCCCACACTGAGGGCATATGAATGGCTTCTTTCTGCTGTGGATTTTCAAGTGAACTTTAAGACTTTCTTTTCGACTGAAACTCTTCCCACACTGTTGGCAGGTCAAAGGGCTCTCTCCAGTTTGAACTCTCATCTGGAGGTTTCTAGTTTCTGTTTTAAGAGTCTGTGAGTAACTAAATGATTTTTCTCCAGTCATGAAATCATGACATTTCTCATACTGATCTTTCTCTTCCATTTCATTCAGTTCTTGACTCTCCTCTTTCAGCGCCATCAGGTCTAGAGTAAAAACAAACAAAAATGAACACCAGTTTAATTGCACAAAAACATGAAAACATTTAGACATGTAAAACAACGTTTACAACATGTATGCTTGATCCTATACCCACTAAAGAACTAAATATCAGAATACCTCATCGATATTGTAATTCTCAGATTTCTTAAGGACACGTCCCAAATACTTTCAAGCTGGCAGTTATCAAAGCCCTTATAAAAACCCACAGTATAGCAGTAGAAACATGGATTAGACACATTAGGTCAGCGGAAAGCAGAAGTTGTGATTAATATGGATGTGAAATCTTTTTAATACAACGAGTGTGATCATGCAATTCTTTAAAAACAAATAGTAACACCTTATACTGGATCCTGTATTTCACCAGAAGCCAGTGAGGAGATAAAAAAGACAGGTGTAATATGCTACCTTTCTTGGTGTTAGTTAACAGCCTTCCTGCAGCATTTTGGAGGTGGTCAATCAAGGACTCATTTATGCCTAGGTATTACTTAATAGTCCAATATTAGGGGCAGTATAATAGGCACGCATTACAATTTTCTTATCTTTGGCATAAACAATAGATCTTAATTTAGACAGGCATCCTAACTGAATAAAGCTGCTTTCACAACCATGTTTATTTGATGGTCAAAATGATGTTCTGAGTCAAAAATTACTCCCAAATTCCTCGCATGAGAGTGCATGTTACTGGACAGTGAACCACAACTATCAACCATTTTCTTTTGTCACACTGACTCTTTCTAAAGAGGATGAGTTCGGTGTTATCTTCATTGAGTTGATAATGCCTCTGAGGCTAATGATGCCAGAATGCTAGCTAATCACAGTGAGGAAGAAGGGGGCACAGAAGTTGACTATATTCAGAGAAATAAAAGAGTTCCATCAAGACAATAAGAAACAATTCCAAGAGTTCAAAGAGGACATCAACAGGGCTAAACAAAGACTTGAAGAAAACAGAGGAACGGATAACAACAATGGAGGACCGAATACAGGTTATGGAGGAAGTAATGACCCAGATGACAAAACTTCACAGCCAACTTGAAGCAAGGCTAATCGATCAGGAAGGGCATGATAGGCACAATAACATGAAAATCTACTCTGTGCCCGATGGTTCTGAGAATGATGGCCTTCATTGAACAGTTGTTAACAGAGCATTTACAACTCCCTACGGACATGAATCTGCAGACTCAGAGAGCCCACAGAGCTCTTACTCTTCTACCACCTCCTGGATCAGCACCATGGTCAATTATTGTGAGATTTTCTTGTGAGAACAAAAGAAGGAATCATTAAAACTGTGTGGCAAAACAAAAGATTTGTTTGGAAGGGCAAGCAAATAAACTTTGATCATTACTACGCGTCCGGGGCGAAGAGAATAGGTAAAGAAGATGTTAAAAGAAAAGGGGATACACTTCCAAAGTCTTCTACAAAGACGGTGTAAGCATCTACTACTCTGAGACAGAAGCGACGCGGGACATGGCTGAGAGGGGATTACTTGTTGCTGTAGTGAAGTAGCTGGAGACACTGAGGGAGAAATTTCAGAAGATAACATGGTCTACTATTTTCGGTTGCGGCCCAGAATTTTCATTTCAGTGCATCCTTATAAATATCATGTTAAAAGAAAAGTGGTATCTTTGATATTTGGAGAATTTTTTTTCCAACTGTACAAGATTCTTTACATTTTTCAGCTCCCCATTCAACACATGGACTCCACTTAGACCCCTGAAGGTGTGCTGTGGTATCTGGACCAAGATGTTAGCAGCAGATCCTTTAAGTCCTGTAAGTTGTGAGGTGGAGCCTCCATGGATCGGACTTGTTTGTTCAGCACATCCCACAGATGCTCGATTGGATTGAGATCTGGGGAATTTGGAGGCCAAGTCAACACCTCAAACTCGTTGTTGTGCTCCTCAAACCATTCCTGAACCATTTGTGCTTTGTGGCAGGAGCATTATCCTGCTGAAAGAGGCCGCCAGGGAATACGGTTTCCATGAAAGGGTGTACATGGTCTGCAGCAACGCTTAGGTAGGTGGTACGTTTCAAAGTAACATCCACATGGATGGCAGGACCCAAGGTTTCCCAGCAGAACATTGCCCAAAGCATCACACTGTCTGCGCCGGCTTGCCTTATTCCCATAGTGCATCCTGGTGCCATGTGTTCCCCAGGTAAGCGACGCACCCGGACATCCACGTGATGTAAAAGAAAACGTGATTCATCAGACCAGGCCACCTTCTTCCATTGCTCCGTGGTCCAGTTCTGATGCTCACGTGTCCACTGTTGGCTCTTTCGGCGGTGGACAGGGGTCAGCATGGGCACCCTGACTGGTCTGCAGCTCCATACACAACAAACTGATGCACTGTGTATTCTGACACCTTTCTATCTGAACCAGCATTAACTTCTTGAGCAATTTGAGCTCATACTAATTTTAGCCTTACGCAGTTATCATTTTCACATCCTGCGCCACGTTGTTTAAACAGAAAGTAACTATTTTATTTTGTCCAAAAGTCCCCAAATACCAGGAATGATGATCATTGTGGGAACCAGCAGGAGTGCAACACACATATTGCAGGAGCGGGCAACGGTCAGAAATTCAGGGATTAAGAAAACAGTCCAGTGCAGGACTGTAACCCACAGCCTGACCCAGGAGAACTGGTTAATTACAGACAGAGCTCAAATCTGACATTCATATGTAAAATATTAGATAAATAGTGTCCTCTCAATCATGTTCAGTTTTACAGAAGAGTTTTTGTTTTTGTGAAGAATTTTGATATTTAATATCGTCAGCTTCAATGTGCTTCACACGAAAATGTGACAAACATTAAAAACATCATTACATTTCTTTCTCAAAAGAAGTGTTTTTTCAGTCTTGTTTCCTTTTAAAAGTTATTTCGAGAAGTAAAGATGTTTTAATCAGTATGCCTGGCAAGAAAGTAATGCTTAAAAGACCCGATGTGAGAAAGTGATTTTGAGGATGACGAAAAAAAAAAAAGTAATGTTGATCACTCACATTTCACGGTTTGCTTTTTGCTAAATAAATGTATTTGTTAGATACTGTTGCATAATTAAGTGATATAAATGAATGATATTCATTGTTTTTTATTCAGAAATAGATATTGGACAAAATAGTTGTTTTGGCTATTTCTTTATTGTTTATCCTCATTTAACATGTGACATTCATTTTGTCACTAGACAAATAATAGAGATAAAGAGACACAGAATAACTGAAGAAAGACTCTGAGAATGAAACCAACCTGTTTGTTCCTCAGTTTCTTCATGTTTCACTCTGAATGTTTCTTCAATCTTCACGTCTTCACTCTCCTCTTTAATAAACTCCATCTTTATAATAGTGTGTCACGTGGATCTCAGTCGCTTCACCAGGAGTTTTTCTGTGTGTTTGGACACTCTGTCATGATTAAGATGAGAATAATTAACAAAGAGAAAAACATCAAAACTAGTCAGCACACTGGTAAGGGAGTCAGCCAGAGTGAGTTAATAAACTTTCTAAATTACCTGATTAGACACACACAAAGTATTTACACTGGTGAACTGCAGGAGTTGTCAGTGTGATTCAGTGAGTCGAGTGATTACAAACGGAATCATTTGATTCAGTGGAATCTGGTTTTGAAAAGCTCAGTTTCTTATAACTTGTCAGAGACCAAACAGTGATTATGATGAACTGACTATAGAATATAGGGAGCAAAATGAGACGCACCTTTTCTGTTACACATTTTACTTTTACACATTTTATTTTACATTAAAAACTGATTTGAACAAAAAGCTGTTATTCATGCACTTTACTGTTCATTACTGTTATTAGATACATTACAGTAAAAAATAAATAATTCATTTCTCTAACTCTCTTTGGGTTATATTTGTTTAAATGATTAAAAACACAAACCTTTCTTCAGCAGAATCACAGATGCAGGAGCGTGGAGCAGCCTTATGATGTCATGGTGCCGCACCAAAATAAAAGTCCTGTTCACACGAAATAGAAATTCCCACACAGAAAACACATTCAAATGATAAGATAAAGGATTGATTAAAAGGGTAAATAACAGATTCCCCAAAGCTTTCAATACCACTGAGATTCATTAAATGAAGATTCACTACACTGAAGCTGGGAAATGTAGAAGCTACTGCAACATGGCAAACGTAAACTTACTACATCTAAGCTATTTTTTAAATTTCATTTTTATATTGAACGGACTTCATTCCAAGTCAATGCTATCTAAGTGATAAATAAAACTGTTAGTCAAACAGATAGAAAGGCATAATTGTTCAGTTGAGTTGTTTATTCAACAACTCAAACTGAATACGATCCTCAACTGGATGGAACTGAATTAAATACTTTGAATGTTGCGATCCTATCTGACTTATGATAGCAACCTGAGTCGTAACAAAGCACTGTTCGCCAGAGGAGAACTGGCCCCCGACTAAGCCAGGTTTTTTTCTCCATTTTAACACCTGTTTGCCACCTGATGTCACCTGTTGGAGTTTGGGTTCCTTGCCGCTGTCGCCTTTGGCTTGCTTAGTCGGGGACACTTGATATTTGATATTCAACAGTGCAATCTGCCTGCATTGACACTATTGACGGAACATCACATTTCCCCCTCTTACTTGAAAGATTTCTTCATATCACAGTTTGCTGTTCTGAATTTTTTTTCTTAAGTAACAAAAAATTATTAAACATAACTGTGTACTGTTACTGTCACTAACCTTACAACAGACTTATGTTACTGCATTACTTATAATGCACTGTTTCAAGTATTTAGGCCATTATAACTGTGCATATAACATAGCATAACCAGCACAAGATGCATTTTTTTCTACGCATGTACAATTGTTTCACCTTTTAACTTTACTGTAACTCATACTCCTTCAATCACACTCTACTACTCCTTCTAGGATTAAATATCACTTGTGACTACAAGTTCTCATACTGAGTAGTAACTGGGCCTGTAAAGCGTTAGTTTGGAAGCATTCCATTTCTTTTTAAGGCTTTTCAAACTGCGCTTAACCCCGGGTTATTGCTGTGCTAAACACCGCTTTTAACCCTGGGTAAAGGAGCGTTTCACACTTGTAATTTAGACGCGGGGTTAGCACCGCTTTTTACTTGGGGTTATAAAACCCTGCTCTGGAGTAGGTTTAGCACTGCTTTTGCGGTGTTAACTCCACTTTTGCAGTGCCAATCTTGTACAGTGTGAAACAATGCAGTGTTAGAATATTACAACTAGATGCTTAGCAACCGACAACCAATCGCGTGCCTTATATTCACAAGCTTTGGGCAGTCACGGAAACACTGGGCAATGTATAAACAGTCATTTCTCCTTATGATAGGAAAAATGTAAAACAGCGATGGAAAACATGACAATTGGAGTGAAGAAGAGACCGTCATTCTTAACTTTATAGTTCAAAAAGTTCACTCAACGCTCAATGCTAGAGCCTTTATGTAAACAGGTCACGTGCTGCGTTTGTCCAGTCAGTGACACTGACACAGCAAAGAAAGCTGTTTGAACAATCATTAACTGTTTTGTGCTTCTCTTCTTTGGCTACTTTGACTTGGTAGTATCCAGATTCAAGGTCCATGACAGAGAACTATCCAGCCCCACTAAGTTGGGAAGGACATATCCATGATTTATCATGCGCACAACACAAATCCTGATTTGTCTGTTCCTCTTGCGACCTAATACAATTAGTGATGCAAAAGAGCTTTCATAATCTGTGATTATTTCAGCATCTAGGACTCTCTGAGGTGTCCTCTGAGGCTTCCCTGTCACTTGTATGTATTGGCCTTGGCTGGTCCTTAAAAGGGGTCTCATCTTGTAGTGTAATGTGGTGCTTCACAGCAGTAGTCAAGTGAAGTCAAGTCACCTTTATTTATGTAGTGTTTTTTGCAATGCAGATTGTTTTAAAGCAGCTTTACAGTGATTACAGGAACATAATTTTGGCTGTACAGCAGCTCTAGAAGAAGCTGTCATTGTCTAGCTCAGTGTTGATTCATTTCCATTGTAAAAATCATTAGTTATTAATTTAGTTCATCTATACAGAAGCTCTGGAGAAAAGTGATGTCATCGTCCAGCTCAGTTAGTGTGACCATATGACAGTTCATCAACAGCAAAGACCTCATAAGGAATTGAGTTTATCAGAGATCCATTCTTCAGGAGTCACCGAAATTGAAAACCAGCTTCCCACATGGCACCTGGGCAGATAATGAGCAGGTGCCTTCTCCACAATTATATGCTTGGGATGAAGAGTAATATCATGGTCAGTTGTGTTATTCAAGAATACAGTTATCTTGGAACAAGCCCTGTATGGGACATTCACCACAGCACTTACAAGTTGAAGCTCACCCAGCAAGGGAAAAGACTCTAAAACAAATAAGGCTTTAAACTTTTAAACTACTTTGGTTTTCTGAGATGTTCCATGCAAATTTCTGTACTTCTCTTATCTCTCCCTCTGCTGTGAATTCTCACATGTAACAACAACAAGGTAGTCTCATTTTCTGTAGTACTGTGAATTTTTAATGAGATGTGTTCAATAAAGATATTACAGACTATAATTGTCTGTTGTTTGACTATACTTTTCTGACTTTAAAGTTTAAAGACATTTTATAAGTCATTAATGCTGAACACTAACCAATTGCCACTGTTCAAACAAACAGTACCAGCATCCTCTGAGCTTGCCTTCCTATGTATCCTATGAAGGAGGAAGGGAACCTGGAGAGGGACAAAACAAAAGTCCAAGGGGGTAGGGTTGTGCCGATAGACGGTAGTATCGTGTATCGACGACAGTCAGACATATTGCTGAGGGCTGATGCCTTTGACGATATCGGCTCGTTTTCCCATGAATATATTTTATTATTAGTATTAGTATTATTATTACTATTAAATTAACATTTAATTTTGCCTTGCTTAATTTTATAACGACATTATGTACATAACCACACTTGCAACACCGACACACGCGTATGAGGATTGAGGACATACGCATTGAGGCATATCGCCCAACACTACAAGGGGGAGTGGAGGATGGGAAGAGCCAAGGGGGAGCCTGGACCAGGAGTAGCCTGATGTTGGTCCAGAGACCAGCCATGCAAGGCCCCAGGGTGGAGTCGAAGGCAGTAGGAGCCATGGTGGAGGCTTCACAGGCACCACCCTGGGGACGGCAGATGAAGACACCACTGGATATGGAGGCCCAGGTTGGCTGACACCCCAAAGAGCCCACACGACACTACTGGCACTAGAGACCGAGGAGAAGCCGCAGTGACGTGCATTCAAGGTGAAACACGGGAACCTGAAGACTAGGAGAAGCCGGTGAGAGTGAAGATGAAGGTGGAGCCAGGAGGAAGGTGGAGCCAGACGGAACTAAAGGTGCAGGCAAGATGACGTCTGACCAAGACGAAGCCTATGGGATGAGGGAGCCCTAAGTCATAAGGCTGAAGGTTGCCGGTGGAGCTGAGGGAGGGAGGAGTTAAGGAGGAGACAATGTGTCAAAAGGCCACAGTGGAGTGTTGGGTTCAGAGGCTGGAAACGGAGCCAGGGGATCCTCTGGTCTAGGCTGAGCTGGTGGCCTAAAAGCACCGAAGTAGATCCACGTGGTTAGGTGCAGGAGATGAAGAGGAACTGAAGGGGACTAGAGGAGGCAGGGCAGAGGAACTGGCTGTTAGTGGAAGCGGGAGGCTGGGAGGGACCACAGGAAATTAAGGGAAAAAAGGGGAATTAGGTCCACAAATACATCCCATAATCCAAGAAATGTTCCAGAGGCCATAGCAATAACATCCCTCGTACTCCACTAATGTTCCCTCGGCAACACACAATTTAGCAGGCTCACTCACCTGGTCAGACACACCTTGTAGCTCAAGCTCCTCTCTTCAGGCTCGGTCTCGTCAGTCACGGCAGGCTGAAGTCCATGGTCTGCAGGGGGCTCTAGCATCTTCATCGTGCCAGTCGTCTGTGGAGGATGGCTGGTCTCTGGATGTGGAGTGGGGCTGGTGTTGTCCTCTGCCAGGGCGATGGTGAATTTGTTGTTCCATGAATGCGCGAGGAATTTTCCTTCCCTAGGAAGGTCTGCTCGAATGGGGTCTGGGTAGTGCGTCTGGCACATAAGATGGTGAAAATGTGTGTATATAAACTCAAGAATATGAAGAAGAAACAGGATAAATGTGTTTAATGACAAACTCAGAGATCAGAGAGCTAAATCCAACATGCACCATAAAACACCAACGAGAACAGACAAGAGAATGAGGAAGAACACAGTATAAATACACAGGGAACTAACAAGATGATTACCAGAACAGGTGAATGTGATGACTAATTAGACAAACCTGGTTTAAATGACAAGCATAGGGAAGACAGAACCTAAATACAATGAAAACATGATCATAACAGAAAATTACTGTGATAATGTGCAAGTGTCCTGTTTTTATTTGACTGATCACAATTGAATTGTCTTTCTCTAGAGTGAATGCTCAGATGATTGTTGAAATTGTTCCTTTTTCTAAACCTTTATCACACTGAGGAAAGTGGCTATTTCTTTTCAGAATGAGTATGCAAATGCCGTTTCAGGTCTGTGTAATATGTGAAACTCATGCCACACTGAAGACACTTGTAAGGCTTCTCTCCAGTGTGAACTCTCATGTGAATCGTAAGGTTTCCTTTCGTCCTGCAGCTCTTTCCACACTGAGGGCAGGTGAAAGGCTTCTCTCCGGTGTGAACTCTTATGTGAATCTTAAGGTTTCCTTTAACCGTGAAGCTCTTCCCACACTGAGGGCAGGTGAAAGGCTTCTCTCCAGTGTGGATTCTCATGTGATTCTCAAGGTGTGCTCTGTGTCTGAAACTCTTTCCACACTGATGACATATTTGAGGCTTTTCTCCAGGTTGAATTCTCTTGTGATTCTCAAGGTTTGCTCTGTGTTTCAAACTATTTTCAGAGTGACGACGTATGTAATGCTTCTCTACAATGTGAATTTCTGCATGATTATTAAGATGATCTCCTAAATGAATCCTCATATGATCATTAAAGCTTTCTTTATATCTATAACTCTTTCCACACTGCTCACAAACTAACGGCTTCTCTCCAGTGTGAACTGTCATGTGAGTCTTAAAACTTTCTTTCCGTGTGTAGCTCTTCCTACACAGTTTGCAGGTGTAAGGCTTCTCTCCAGTGTGAACTCTCATGTGGACTGTAAGGGTATTTTTCTGTGTAAATCTCTTTCCACACTGAGAGCATATGAATGGCTTCTCTCCAGTGTGAACTCTCATGTGGGCTTTAAGGCTTTCTTTTCGAGTGAAGCTCTTCCCACACTGTTGACAGGTCAAAGGCTTCTGTTTAGTGTGAACTCTCAAGTGGCCATTAAAGTTTTTTTTCTGTCTAAATCTCTTTCCACACTGAGGGCATATGAACGGCTTCTCTCCACTGTGGATTGTCATGTGGACTTTAAGGCTTCCTTTTCGAGTGAAACTCTTTCCACACTGTTGGCAGGTGAAAGGCTTCTCTCCAGTGTGAACTGGAGAACTTTCTGTTTTAGGAGTCTGTGAGTAACTAATAGATTTCTCATACTGATCTTTCGTTCTCATTCTGTTTTCATTCAGTTCTTGACTCTCCTGTTTCAGCTCCATCAGGTCTAGAGTGGAAAAATAAATAAATATTTAAAAAATGAAAAAATATTTTTTTTCTAATTTAATTGGTGACGTCAATAATTTTGTCAAGAGCTGCTTGTAATAAATTCAATGAAGAGATCATGACTGAAGAAAGACTCTGAGAATGAAACCAACCTGTTTGTTCCTCAGTTTCTTCATGTTTGACTCTGAATGTTTCTTCAATCTTCACGTCTTCACTCTCCTCTTTAATAAGCGCCATCTTTATAATAGTGTGTCACGAGGATCTCAGTCGCTTCAGCAGGAGTTTTTCTGTGTGTTTGGACACTCTGTCATGATTAAGATGAGAATAATTAACAGAAAGAAAAACACTCTAAATCTCTGATTTAGTGTGTCTCAATCAGATCTAGTTCAGTAGTTCAGTGCGAGTCAGAGTGAGAGTTAATGGACTTAAATGGACTAAAAACACTCAAAACTAGCACTACAAATTAATAAAAGAACACTGATTATAACCAGGCCTACCAAGTTTTGAGTGAGAATTATGGGTGGAAAAAAATCCCCCACAGAAACCTTCACATTAAGTGTATTGTGATTGTCAAAACATTTGGTAACTAAACAGAATTGAATTTAAGTTCAGTGACAACATAACTGGTAAGTGTTTGGAAAAAACAAAAACCATTATTTCAATTCTGATCTTAATTCAATATCGATTCACTTGGATAAATATGTGATTGGATAAAAAAAAACCTGTGAGTTTCTTTCTTCTGCTGAACACAAAGGAAGATATTGTGAAGAATGTCAGTAACCAGACAGTTACGGGGGGGAAAATACTACATCAACTGTTTGGTTACTGACATTCTTCACAATATCTTCTTCTGTGTTCAGCGCTATTAATTGTGTTTTTGGGTGAACTATACCTTGAACAACTCAAATTGATATAATGCCGTTTTTATAATAACGTTATAATATTTTTAATGATATAAAATATGTGAAATAGTGCATATGTTAAGCAAAATAATCCTCTCTATAGTTAATTTTTCTAACATGGACATTTAATGGCTTTCCTGTAGAAGAGTAAAAGTAAGTAGGTGTAGAGAATGAGAACAGTGTCAGCTGTGAGAGAGTTGGCAGCCCTGCTTTCAAAAAGCTCAGTTTCTCTATCATTCCTCACCAGTGACCAAACAGTGTTTATGATGAACTGATTCAGAATATAAAGAGCAAAATAAGACACACCTTTTCTGTTACACTTTAACCTCACAAAAACTGTTCATCATTACTGTTACTTATGCGCTTTACTCATAAAAAACTGTTCATTACTTTTATTAGATACATTATAATGTTACATTAAAAAATAATGAATTCATTTCACAGTTCTCTTGTTTGAACATGCTGCACTGATTTAAACACTTTAAATGATTAAAAACTCAAACCTTTCTTCAGCAGAATCACAGATGCAGGAGCGCGGCGCAACCTTATGACTTCACATCGCCACACCAAAATAAAAGTCCTGTGTGCACTCTAGAAAAATAATAGAAATTCACACACAGAAAATACATTCAAATGATTTAAAGGATGAATTGCAGATTCCCAAAGCTATCAATACCACTGAGATTTTTTTTCCACAAAATATAAAAGTGTGAAGAGATGGCAATTATAATATATAATATATCCTCTTCATATTACAAAGGATTGGAAAGAACTTTCAAACTCATTAAGAATTTGTAGTTAAAAAATAAGTTTCTAGTTGCAGAGAGATAGACTGTTTAATTTATTAACTAAAACTGAATCCTTCTCATGTTGAATATATCCATCTTATTCCATCTCAGTTTCTCCACAGAATATAAGGGCAATAAATAAAATTAAATGTCATCTTTGTTTTGTTATAAAATTGGCGGTACGTAATTTGTGCTGAAATGTGACTAAACATCTCTTAAGCTCTCAGATTCAAAAGCAGGTACCTGTTTACTGGAAATTGATTTACAAACATAATTTTTATTAATCATAATAGCCAATAACAGAATAACAGATGCATAGTGAAATTTGATCTTACTGATTTCAGCTGTAATGCTCTTTTATATGAGCTATTTTGTTTATAATAAAAAGAAATATAGTGTTACTACCCGCTCGTTCCAAGCCGTAACATAAAATAAGGATAAGACAATGAAATCAAGTCAATTCAAATATTTATTAAACAAATTATACAACAAACAGTATTAAACAGAAGTCTAGGGATATAATGGAAACAAAGGGATATCAAATAAAACTAACTATAACAAAATATTAAAGCTTTTCACATTCTAATTATCAATTAGCATGTTGGAACCAATCAGGAACGCCCACATTCTGTCCCAATAGAATAAGGAGTAGACTCAGGGACGTCGCACCTCCCACTCCAAAAGGAGGTTCCCTATAGAGCCGACTAAAGAGAAAAAAAACAACACTTGACAAGCAAAATAATCTTATTTCAAACCGAATCAAAAGATTAATTTACTTACCCAACTGCAGATTATTTTGCTTGTTTTAAGGAAACGTACTTAATCTTGACTTTTTTCTGAAAACAAGACAATAAAAATAATGCTTTTTGATTTAATAATTTTTAGATATTTGGAGACGAAAAAAAGGAGAAGCATTTTTTGCAGAAGGGGAGCTGAGCACCATTTACTTGCATCAAACAACTGTTGATATTTGTAGGCTACTATTATAATTGTTACATTTAATTTATTGCTACACTTTAATATGTGAATTATATTATCGGAAAACTGAACATTTAGCTTTGTCAGGCTTTTATATGTGCTTAATGGAGCTGCGCTCTCTGTTTATGGCTGCTGTAAATTTGTCCTGCCACAAGATGGCACTGTTTTTGACAATCCTAATGCTTCGAACCTTTTCCCTGAAACAATAAGAGAAAGGCTTCAAAGATTCTCTATAACAACCAGCAGTAACGGCCCGTAGCATTACTCCCCATCGAGATGCCCCACCACCTCCACCTCTGCCACTATGGTTACATCCTGGACCCATCTTTGTGCTTGTTTGTCCATAGAAAACACGGACTACAACTTATGAGGCAGTAACTCTTTAACAAAGAACACAAACAGGGTCTCACATTTACATGATTTTTCATATTTATGTGCAAGTGTGATGTTTTTATTGCATTAATCACAATTCAATTGTCTTTCTCCAGAGTGAATGGGCAGATTATTGCTGAAATTTCTCCTTTATCCAAACATCATCATATGGAGGAAAACAGCAGTTTCTTTTCAGAATGAGTTTGCAAATGTCTTTTCAGGTTTGTGTGATATGTGAAACTCTTCTCACACTGAAGACACTTGTAAGGCTTCTCTCCAGTGTGAACTCTCACATGAATCTTAAGGTTTCCTTTACTTATGAAGCTCTTCCCACACTGAGGGCAGGTGAAAGGCTTCTCTCCAGTGTGAATTCTCGTGTGTTTCTCAAAGCTTGCTTTGTGTGTGAAACTCTTTCCACAGTGATGACATATAAAACAGTTCTCTCCCGAGTGAATCCTCATGTGAAGGTTAAATTGTGCTTTATTTCTGAAGCTCTTTTCACACTGATCACAAACAAACTGCTTCTCTCCAGTGTGAATTGTCATGTGGACTTTAAGGTATCTTTTCAGTTTAAAACTGTTTCCACAGTGAGAGCACATGAACGGCTTCTCTCCAGTGTGAACTCTCATGTGAATTTTTAAATTTCCTTTTAGTGTGAAGCTCTTCCCACACTGTTGGCAGGAGAAAGGCTTCTCTCCAGTGTGAATTCTCAAGTGGCCATTAAGGTTTTTTTTCTGTGTAAATCTCTTTCCACACTGAGTGCATATGAACGGCTTCTCTCCAGTGTGAACTCTCATGTGAGTCTTCAGATTTCCTTTTACTGTAAAGTTCTTCTCACACAGTTTGCAGGTGTGAGGCTTCTCTCCAATGTGATTTCTCATGTGGGCATTAAGGTCTTTTTTCTGTGTAAATCTCTTTCCACACTGAGTGCATATGAACGGCTTCTCTCCAGTGTGAACTCTCATCTGGTTTCTAGAATCTGTTTTATGAGTCTGTGAGTCACTAACAGATTTTTCTCCAGTCATGAAATCATGACATTTCTCATACTGATCTTTCTCTTCAATTTCATTCAGTTCTTGACTCTCCGCTTTCAGCTCCATCAGGCCTAGGGTGAAAAGAAACAAAATTTAAGTTAACACAAGTTTAAAGAGCCAGTTCACCAAAAAAATGAAAATTCTGTTATTAATTACTCTGCCTGATGTCATTCCAGCGCCGAACTGGGACTTGTTCACAAAGTATTCATCACCGAAATCCCGGGAACAAACAAACATACGTGCACAACTCCGTTGCTGCCCCGGAAAACTTCATACTCTGTTCCCTTAACGCTGGGTTCTTTGGGAAGCTGAAAAAGGTCATCTTTCCCTCACAACCAAAAACACACTCCTTTGGTGACAGGAGCTGCGTCTCATTTCGGAAGCTTTGTCCTTCGGATATCGCTTTTGAAGGTTGAATACTTCATCAAGGATGTCATATTTAAGAAAAGTAACCGTAATAAAATTGACTGATATTCATACTGTAATTTCTTTCTTACGTTGCAATCTAACAGTTATTTTTCTTAAATGAGACTGCCTCGATGATGTATGCAGCCTTCAAAGGGTGCAGCCTCTGAATTGGGACACAGCCATTGTTGAAAAATCTCTCGGCTTCCGTATACCGAATGAAGCGTGGTGTAAACTGTCAATGGAGGGAGAGAAAGCTTTCAGATCTTCATTTGTGTTCTGAAGATGAACGAAAGTCTTCGGGGTTTGGAACGACATGAGGGTAAGTAATTAATGATAGACTTTTCATTTTTGGGTGAACTATCCCTTTAATGACATAAAGCAACAGACATACTTTCAAGCTGGCAGTTATCAAACCCCTTATAAAACCCACATTAGAGCATTGTATTGGGATCCCATGGGTCCCAACACAAATCTAGTGGGAACAGGTGGGAAAATTTACCGCAGGTTCCTGGACTTAACAAGAAGAATGGATTCAATAAATGTTCAGAAAACATTAAAGTGGGTTTTCCTATACAAAACCAAAACAAGGACAAATTTCCCAGTTGTTACTGAAAAATTAGAAAGAATTGGACTTTGTAAGTTGCCACAAATATTCAAAATTATTTATATACAATTGGGACAAATCTGGCACCTCTGGGATGCCAGACCCACGCTGCAAATGCAGTTGCCTGGAGGGCATAGTTAATATTACAACAGATGCCTCCAGAACGGGCTGGGGTGCTGTATGCAAGGGGCATGCAGCCTCGGGCTCCTGGACAGGACCTTGATTGCAGTGGCATATCAACTGCCTCAAGTTGCTAGCAGTCCTGTTCACCCTACGCCAGTTTCGACCATTGATGCAGGTGAAGCACAAGACAAGCACTGCGACAATAGGTTGTATCAACCATCAAGGCAGTTTGCGCTCCAGTCGCATGTCGCAACTCGCCCACCATCTCGTCCTCTGGAGTCAGCATCGACTCAGATTGTTGCGTGCCATTCACATTCCGGGTGAGCTCAATCATACAGCAGATTCGCTCTCATGACAGCTTACGCTTCCGGGAGAATGGGAGCTCCACCCTCAGGTGGTCAAGCTGATTTGAAGTCATTTTTGGGAAGCTCGGGTGGACATAAAAGAATTGAAAGTTACACACCAATTACCAAGTGCATATCATCCCCAGTCACAAGGGGTTGTAGAATGATTTCAACAAACACTCAAAACAATGCTTTGAGCCTACTGTGCAGAACATGAGAATGGCTGGGATGAGGAACTTCCTCTTCTTCTGTTCACCACCAGAAATACAGTGCAGGAGTCCTTTGGTTTTAGCCCTTCTGAACTAGTCTTTGGACATTCTGTTCGTGGCCCATTGAAAATTTTACAAGAACACCTTCTCTCCACAGGTCAGGCCCCAGTCCCTTGTAAGAATATGTTTGGAGCATGTGTGTACTTTTCGTCAACATTTGCATGCTGTTTAGGAGTTTGCCAGCCGGTCGCTAGTCTTATCTCAAGCCCGAATGAAAAATCGGTATGATCAGAAATCTGTAAGCCATTTCACGTGGGAGACCAGGTTTTTCTGTTGTTACCTTTGCCTGGTTTGGCACTTCATGCAAAGTTATCAGGACCTTGTGTTAGTGAGGAGAAATTGAGTGAGACGGACTATGTGATAAATACTCCTGAGAGGAAAAGAAAGTCTTGTGTCTGTAAACATAAATATGCTTAAACTATATGTGTCTCGGTCTAGCCCCAAAGGCCTTCCTGCATCTCCAACTTCTCCAGCAGCAGTCCTCTGTAAATGTGTTGCCATGAAATGGATGGAGTCCACACAGGTAACTCTTGGGTCCCATGTGCCTATTTGCCTAAGGGTAGGGACACAACAAATCGACGGCAAAGAACTAGCGCTGATAAAAGCAGACTGTGTTGTCGTCTCGTGTCGCCAGCACCGGAGAAAAAAAATCTGCTTGAACACACCAAAAGGACTACACCCTTCTGTCTGTGCCATCATGACTTCTTTGCTCGCTTTCATTACTTTCGCTCTTATTCTCATGTGCTGATTCGTTCACTAAACTGAACAGCCGATAAGAGTACTCTCTCTCACTGGCGGCCCAAAGCCGATTCTACATGTTGAATCAGCCAAAAAAAAAAAACTAACTAAAAAAAAAATATATAAATATGCCGTCCGAATAGAGCCAACAGAACACACCAGTGGCCGGTGCCACTCACAGATAGAGCCTAACTGCATATCACTGCAAACTTAGCCTATATCTAAGACTCATTCCTGTTGCGACCTGGCCCTATACGGGCTGTAACAACTGGTTCAGGAGCACTTGATAATTACAGGCAGGTGTGTTGGAGCAGGATTGGCACTGAACTCTACAGGAAGGTAGATCTCCAGGGAAAGGATTGGAGGCTCCTGGTTTAGCCCTAACATTTGTGAAAATTCTTCACTATTTCTACAAGCTGTATCAATGTTACAGGTGCAGGTGGGAATGCAAACACACACAAACATTCCTGGTATTCACTGCCTTTTGTGATGATTTACATCTCCCTATCATGATTACACAAAAAGTTACTTTAAAAACTGTTTGATTTTCTACAGTGGGTACGGAAAGTATTCAGACCCCCTTAAATTTTTCACTCTTTGTTATATTGCAGCCATTTGCTAAAATCATTTAAGTTCATTTTTTTCCTCATTAATGTACACACAGCACCCCATATTGACAGAAAAACACAGAATTGTTGACATTTTTGCAGATTTATTAAAAACGAAAAACTGAAATATCACATGGTCCTAAGTATTCAGACCCTTTGCTGTGACACTCATATATTTAACTCAGGTGCTGTCCATTTCTTCTGATCATCCTTGAGATGGTTCTATACCTTCATTTGAGTCCAGCTGTGTTTGATTATACTGATTGGACTTGATTAGGAAAGCCACACACCTGTCTATATAAGACCTTACAGCTCACAGTGCATGTCAGAGCAAATGAGAATCATGAGGTCAAAGGAACTGCCTGAAGAGCTCAGAGACAGAATTGTGGCAAGGCACAGATCTGGCCAAGGTTACAAAAAAAAATTCTGCTGGACTTAAGGTTCCTAAGAGCACAGTGGCCTCCATAATCCTTAAATGGAAGACGTTTGGGACGACCAGAACCCTTCCTAAAGCTGGCCGTCCGGCCAAACTGAGTCATCGGGGGAGAAGAGCCTTGGTGAGAGAGGTAAAGAAGAACCCAAAGATCACTGTGGCTGAGCTCCAGAGATGCAGTTGGGAGATAGGAGAAAGTTGTAGAAAGTCAACCATCACTGCAGCCCTCCACCAGTCGGGGGTGGCCCGACGGAAGCCTCTCCTCAGTGCAAGACACATGAAAGCCCACGTGGAGTTTGCTAAAAAACACCTGAAGGACTCCAAGATGGTGAGAAATAAGATTCTCTGGTCTGATGAGACCAAGATAGAACTTTTTGGCCTCATTTCTAAGCGGTATGTGTGGAGAAAACCAGGCTCTGCTCATCACCTGTCCAATACTGTCCCAACAGTGAAGCATGGTGGTGGCAGCATCATGCTGTGGGGGTGTTTTTCAGCTGCAGGGACAGGACGACTGGTTGCAATCGAGGGAAAGATGAACGCGGCCAAGTACAGGGATATCCTGGACGAAAACCTTCTCCAGAGTGCTCAGGACCTCAGACTGGGCCGAAGGTTTACCTTCCAACAAGACAATGACCCTAAGCACACAGCTAAAATAACGAAGGAGTGGCTTCACAACAACTCTGTGACTGTTCTTGAATGGCCCAGCCAGAGCCCTGACTTAAACCCAATTGAGCATCTCTGGAGACACCTAAAAATGGCTGTCCACCAACATTTACCATCCAACCTGACAGAACTGCAGAGGATCTGCAAGGAGGAATGGTAGAGGATCCCCAAATCCAGGTGTGAAAAACTTGTTGCATCTTTCCCAAAAAGACTCATGGCTGTATTAGATCAAAAGGTGCTTCTACTAAATACTGAGCAAAGGATCTGAATACTTAGGACCATGTGATATTTCAGTTTTTCTTTTTTAATAAATCTGCAAAAATGTCAACAATTCTGTGTTTTTCTGTCAATATGGGGTGCTGTGTATACGTTAATGAGGAAAAAAATGAACTTAAATGATTTTAGCAAATGGCTGCAATATAACAAAGAGTGAAAAATTTAAGGGGGTCTGAATACTTTCCGTACCCACTGTATATTTTATGATGTCCGAAAGGTACAGAATATCAGGAATGACACATTGTGGGAGCGGCAGGAGTGAAACACTGAAAAAGTAGTTATTGGGTTTAATAATGTTGCAAAAAATAATCATTTTGTTTTGGCTATTTCTTTATTGTTTTTCCTAATTTACTGTCATTTATTGAGGCACTGAAGAAGAGTTAAACCTGAAAACATTTTGCTGCACTTTTTCTTCTTTATTCTTTCTTTTTTTTATTACCTCTGTACAATAAATTGATATGAGCTTTGGCTGATTTTGACCTTTTTCGTCCTTGGATGTCATTAAATTTGTCATAAGTTGCATGTAGTAAATAGTAATAAATGACCAAAGAAAGACTTTGAGAATTAAATGAAACCAACCTGTTTGTTCCTCGGTATCTTCATGTTTGACTCTGAATGTTTCTTCAATCTTCACGTCTTCACTCTCCTCTTTAATAAACTCCATCTTTATAATAGTGTGTCACGAGGATCTCAGTCGCTTCACCAGGAGTTTTTCTGTGTGTTTGGACACTCTGTCATGATTAAGATGAGAATAATTAACGGAGAGAAAAACACTCAAAACTAAATCTCTGAGTGTGTCTCAATCAGATCTAGTTCAGTAGTTCAGTGCACTGATAAGAGAGTTAGAGTGAGAGTTAATGGAACTAGACAAGACCAAAAAAAGAAAAAACTAACTCAAAACTAGAACTACAAATTGATAAAAGAACACATTTTCAAAATTTGTAATTATATTTAATGGATTACACTGTGATGAAAACAGTAGATTTATAGAAGTTGACATTGCACATGTTTGTGTTGTTGTTCTTGTTGTATTTACACTGGTGAACTGCAGGAGTCGTCAGTGTGATTCAGTGATTCGAGCGATTACAAACTGTGAATCATTTGATTCAATTGAATCTGGTTTCGAAAAACTCTTATAACTTGTCAGAGACCAAACAGTGTTTATGATGAACTGATTCACAATATCAGGAGCAAAATGAGACGCACCTTTTCTGTTACTTGTGTGGATTTGCTTTACTCATAAAAACTATGTTCATTAATGTTATTAAATACATTATAAAGTTACATTAAAAAATAATTAAAGTTCTCTAAAAAATGTCCAAAAGGATTGTATTGAGTTAAACACTTTAAATGATTAAAAACACAAACCTTTCTTCAGCAGAATCACAGATGCAGGAGTGGGCACAGACTTATGATGTCATGTTGCCCTACCAAAATAAAAGTCCTGTATAACACGCTAAAAAAAACTAAAACCAACTACAGAGCATTTTTGATATTCTCAAACAAGGATGAAATCAAGGATTCATGTTCGAAAGAATTATAAAGAACTTTTGAGTATTTCAAACTGTTTAAGAATTTGTAGTTAAAAATTAGGTTTAAAAATGATGGTTGCATCTACTATTTAATGTATTAACTAAAACTTACCCTAACCGTAACCTCTTCTTTGTTTTCAAAACTTTGTAACTGGAGGTAAATATTACTTCCTTACAATTTATGATAAACAATGAGTTATTGAGATTATTTAAAATTGTGAATGAACTAATGTTTTCAAATATGTATTTAATAATGTAGCAAATGAGCCAATAGGGGAAATATCAATATCTTGTTATAATTAATTATAAATATTTGTATTAGTTGAAAGGGTTAGCTTTATGCAGCAGAATTAATATTACAATCAATTATTACAAGGTTACAATCAATTAATTCAATTAAATATCAATTCTTCAGAGTAACTGAGCAAGATCAGGAATCATTAAAGTGACTTTGATTTGCAAACAGTATATCAGAATCAAATACTCAAATGTATTGTGCATAAGTTTTATTAACTAAATCATAAACACATAACTAGTCTAAACAAACACATACACGCAAATCACACATACACACGTGGATAAAATGGAATGTAAAAGTGAATGAAGCTATGGAAAGAGTCAAGTTAACCATCTGAAAGAACCATCAGTTTTGTAATTTACCTTGTTAAAAGGGATATGCAGCTTAAACAAACCTTTGTTTAGTTAGTTAAATGTACAATACTTGCAATGCTTTAGCTGTTTAACGAGCGTCCAGAGATGCGGTCTCAGAAGAAAGTCTTGATAGTACAGTTCAATGGTACTAAAGATGCAATCAATTTCTTCCATGTTGAATGAAGAAAAGTGTCTTTTGTATGGTCTGTTTCTTATGGCCTGTATTTTTGCATGTGGCCAACTTCCCCTGACTGGAATGAAACATTCCTTTCGCATTGTAAACTGTCTTATCTCTGTGATGTGACCAAAGTATACTTCGGCCGCCCGTGTCTGCGCACCGTCCGCATTACATAATTATCATCATCAGGAGAGTTCACGGACGTCCGATGCATGTACAACAACACATGCACAAGTAAATTGAGTGCTTGAAAACACAAGTCAAAGAAGGGACTCGTGAACAAGAATTTAAGAAATCAGTTGTAGGTCATCCAGGTAACAACAAGGTAGTAACTTTTTCCATAGTATTGTGAATGTAACGCCTTTATTGTACACATGCCATTAAATCAATTCAAAAGGGTTTACAAACTTTGTCTTGCCACTGTATGTGTTGACACAAACAATACCAACATCCTCTCAGTCTGTTTAGGTGAAAAAAGCCGACCAACATGACAAAGAGAAACACCTCTAAATAATCTAAATTAAAGGGCTTCTACCACACCTGCTTAAGGTGCAGTATGTGATCTCCCTGAATTGTTGTTGAACACTTGATAGTTGAAATCAACCCAGATAAACACAGGCCTCTTCACTGCTCTGCCTCCAAAATTCACAAACACACGTTACCCCTTCGGTCCTAACTGCCCTCTTGAGATCAGGGGAGTGAGGTCTACCTGCACAGCTCTCACTAGTTGGCCTCCGGTACGCAAGAGTGGATGTCTATTTATCATAGCAGACGCAAAGAAAAATAATGTTTCATGAGTAATGAAGTGAAGATGATGAACCAACGATAAGGAAGCACAAAAAATGAATACAGTACACACGAGTATATACAAGCAAGAGTTTGTTGTTGGCTGCCAGCAGTACAGCAGCTCCAGACAAACACTGACACTCAAAACTGTCCTGTTACTATAGCTTACATTACAACAACAGCATTTCTTGAGTCCGTCAAACCGCAAAACTAGTGTTACTCATGGGTGGAGCAGAAACAACGCAACCTCTGCGTCCGTCTTCTGGCCTTCCTGCTTAGGTCTCTCCAGCGCTGGAAAGCTTTTCTAATATTAACATGGGTCCTAAAGCTCTTGCCTGATCATAACCCTTCATTTTCCAGTGATATTCCTCTGAGCTTTTCTCTTTTGTACTGTCTATCCTCTCTCTTACTAGTCTTCCTTTAAATCCCCTCTTGCTCACTCTTTCTACTCCACCATCATACTCCCCCTTAAGCTGATTGCCTCCACGTTTGTTGTGGTGCTCGGTCCAAGTAACTTTCAACAGCGTTTCTAAAAAAAATGCTTACTGCACCTTTAATGTTTGAAATTATAGCAAGGGAGATGGTCAGGTGTGGCCACTGGAGTAAATATGCACACAAAAAAAGCTTTAAGATAAAGGATATAACTAAAAGATAACCGTACAAATAAAAGAAGTAGTCATGAAGGTGGACAGTCATATAAAGCCCACATTCAGTTGCGGTGTGAAAGTAGCCTTGATTGAACAAAGAACATAAACAGGGTCTCACATTTACATGACGTTTCATATATAGTAGTACGTGTGCTGTTTTTATTAGACTGATCACAATTGAATTGTCTTTCTCCAGAGTGAATGCACAGATGATTGCTAAAAAATTGTTCCTTTTTCTAAACCTCTTGTCACACTGAGGAAAATGGCTATTTCTTTCCAGAATGAGATTTCAAATGCTGCTTCAGGCTTATGTGATATGTGAAACACTCTTCACACTGAAGACACTTGTAAGGCTTCTCTCCAGAGTGAACTCTCATGTGAATATTAAGGTTTCCTTTAATTGTGAAACTCTTCTCACACTGAAGACACTTGTAAGGCTTTTCTCCAGTGTGAATTCTCATATGCAGCTTAAGGTTTCCTTTAACCGTGAAGCTCCTTCCGCACTGAGGGCAGGTGAAAGGCTTCTCTCCAGTGTGGATTCTCAAGTGATACTCAAGGTTTGCTCTGTATGTGAAACCTTTTCCACAGTGTTGGCACAAGAAAGGCTTCTCTCCAATGTGAATTTTTACATGATTCTCAAGGTGATTCCTGTCTGAGAAACTCTTCTCACACTGATGACACTTGTAAGGCTTCTCTCCAGTGTGAACTCTCATGTGAATATTAAGGTCACCTTTAAGAGTGAAGCTCTTTCCACACTGAGGGCAGGTGAAACGCGCTTCTCCAGTGTGAACTCTCATGTGATCCTCAAGGTTTGCTCTGCTTGTGAAACTCTTTCCACAGTGATGACACATGTAAGGCTTCTCTCCAATATGAATTTTTACATGATTCTCAAGGTGATTTCTATCTGAGAAACTCCTTTCACACTGATAACATATAAAACATTTCTCTCCTGAGTGAATCTTCATGTGATGATTAAGGTATTCTTTACATCTGAAACTCTTTCCACACTGATCACAAACAAATGGCTTCTCTCCAGTGTGAATTGTCATGTGAGTCTTAAAACTTTCTTTTTGTGTGAAGCTCTTATCACACAGTTTGCAGGTGTGAAGCTTCTCTCCAGTGTGAATTGTCATGTGGGCATTAAGGTCTCTTTTCTGTTTAAAACTGTTTCCACACTGAGAGCATATGAATGGCCTCTCCCCAGTGTGAACTCTCATGTGAACTTTAAGACTTCCATTTAGTGAGAAACTCTTTCCACACAGTTTGCAGGTGTGAGGCTTCTCTCCAGTGTGAAGTCTCAAGTGAGCTTTAAGGTTTTTTTTCTGTGTAAATTTCTTTCCACACTGAAGGCATACGACCGACTTCTCTCCAGCATGGATTTTCAAGTGGTCTTCAAGGCCTTGTTTTTCATTGAAACTCTTTCCACACTGTTTGCAGGTGAAAGGGCTCTCTCCAGTGTGAACTCTCAAGTGGATTGAAAGGGATTTTTTCTGTGTAAAACTCTTTCCACAATGAGTGCATATGAACGGCCTCTCTCTAGTGTGAACTATCATGTGAGTCTTAAGATTTCCTTTTAGTGAGAAACTCTTCCCACACAGATTACAGGTGAAAGGCTTCTCTCCAGTGTGAATTCTCATGTGGACTTTAAGGCTGTCTTTTCGACCGAAACTCTTTCCACACTGTTGGCAGGTGAAAGGCTTCTCTCCAGTGTGAACTCTCATCTGGAGGTTTCCAGTTTCTGTTTTAGGAGTCTGCGAGTCACTAACAGATTTTTCTCCAGTCATGAAATCATGACATTTCTCATACTGATATTTATCTTCCATTTCATTCAGTTCTTGACTCTCCTCTTTCAGCGTCATCAGGTCTAAAAGAAAAGAAACAAAAACAAGTTAAGAAGTTTAATGGCACAAAATAACAGACATGAAAACATTTAGGCATGTAAAACATCAAATCCAACAACATGTATTCTAGGATCCTAAACCCACAGTAGAGCACTACACTGCACACATTTGTGTTGAGATCCTGCGGCTGTTCAAAAATATACTGAAAGTCCCTTGATTTAACAAGAATGGAGTCAATAAATGTTCAGAAAAAAATATAAGTTGGTTTTTACTATACAAAAGTCTGGTGTTCAGACAAACTTCCTAGTTGTTCCTGAAAAAAAAAACTGTAAATAATTGGCCTTTGTGCGTTAAAAGAAATACACATTGATATACAATGGGCACACACCAATCTGGGACCTCTGGGTTGAGGCGACATCACTGATCCATTCTCACTGCATTGCAAACATTGCATCTGAGGACTAACTCATTTTGTTTTATTTGATGTTTGATCCATCACGGGCTCCCTCTTACATACATTAAGGCACACTTTAAAAATGCCACTGGTAGTTTGCATGCTAAAATTTATTGATTGAAATATTGAAAACGTAGAGATTGTTCTGCATTAAGCAAGTCATGGTTCTTTCTGAAGATGAAAAGCATGACATGGTGCTATGTTATGCAAAAGGAATGAATCAACTAATATTTTGCTAAAACTGAATGGAGATTATCATAAGATTTTTGAGTGATTTAGACTCACAGGGAACAAGCATTGCTTTAGTTAGCTGACGCTACGGGGAAAACTCCTGAAGGCGGATTGGTTCACGTCTGTGCAAATGCACAGACAAATAGCATTTCAGCCTGCCAAAAGGGGCGGGTTGACTGCCTATATCAGTCATAATGGGATGCCGTCAGATCAGAAACTTTCAAAACAAGAACGTATTAGACTGACAACACACATGCTTGAAGTGCAAGGATGTCCAGTTTGTAAAATCTGACCAGCCAGCCACTGCACAGATGTCTGCGATGGAGACCAATCCCAAGAGAAGGCCATACCTCTAGTCGAGTAAGCTAGAACTCCCAAGGGGCACAACAAGTCCACCATCTTGTAAGCCAGCGTTATCGCATCCACAAACCATGTCTTTGTTTCAAAACTGGCAGTTCCTTAGTTCGGCCTCCAAAGCTGATAAACAGCTGCTCTGATTGCTGATACTGGCTAGAGTGCTCAATATACACTCTGAGAGCCCTCACAAAACAGAGTGGATAGGGTGCCTGTTCGTCTTCCATGAGCAAAAGAGCTGACAGCACAATTACTTGCATTCTAAAGGGGTCGAAAGCACTTTTAGCACGTAACCTTTTCTCGGTCTAAGGACAACTTTACTGTCATTGGGACCGAAATCCAAACAGGAAGGTTCCACAGATAGAGCCTGCAGATCACCAACTTGCTCGATTGATGCTAAAGCCAACAGAAGGGCAGTCTTAAGCGAGGGGGCCTGAAGGTAAGGGCATAGAAGAGACCTGAGCATGGTGGAGAGGTCCCATGATGGAACCAAGCAAGGGCAGGGAGGATTCAACATCCTTGCCGCTTTGAGAAACTTAATAACCAGGTTGTTTCCCAATTGATTGGCCAGCCCTCAGAGTGCAATTTGCCGCGATTGCTGCCACATACACTTTGAGTGTGGAGGAGGCTCACCCACCATCCATCTGTTCCTGCAGGAATGTGAGAATTGATATGATCTTGTAATTGGTGGCTGAATGCCACCGAGAAAAAAAATAGACAATTTCTGGGCATGAAGGCATCTCTTGCAGATTTAGTTAAATCTAGCTGTGAGATCTTCTGAAGTGTCTATTTGTAGCCCGCATGAACGCGTGTATTCTGTGCATGACGGTCGGTCCGTGTGAAGTGAATGCGGACTGGAAAGTTCAGCTTCACTCGAGACGCGTACGACAATCTTTAAAATCCTTGATTTTAAAATATGCCGCGCTATATCCAAATGCCCAATATGTCATATTCATGCTATTTTCACTGTGTGCTGTATGTAAAATTATTGTAATAAATTACTTTTATTTATTTTATTGGATTGCAGGATCAAGAAGTTACTATCAAAAATATAAGCATGTTTATTTTAAAGATTTATTTTTTAAACATTTTCATTTAATTTTCATTTTCATTAATTAATTTAATTTTTATAATTTTCATATTTCAAATTTATTAAATATGAATTGAAATAAATATAAATTATATAGACGTCTCTCGAGCTGTCGCGATCATTCTTGGCGCTCTTTGGCACAGATGGCTGTAGAGCTTCAGTTCAAGAAGAGCGCACGTGAACTAATCGTCTCTTCTGCTTTACTAGTTACAATACGAAATAAACATGAATGAACATCCTCAGGTATGTTGAAAGATACAGATTCGTTTACATGTTAAAATCACAAAAATTTAAGTTAATAATTAACAATTTTTACAACGGTAGTGATTTAATCAAAAACCTACTTTAGCTTGATAATAACTTTTTACTTAGAGCTGCTATAAAACTGAAACAATCTCTGTTCGTTCATTTTCCTATTATCACTGTGAAACTACTTTGAAACAATCTGTATTGTGAAAAGCGCTATATAAATGAAGATGACTTTACTATAGATAAAATTTATCCTCATTTAATGTGTAACATGTCATTCATTTTGTCACAAGACAAATAATAGAGATAGAGATCACGAGGCAGAATGACTTAAAGACTCTGAGAATGAAACCAACCTGTTTGTTCCTCAGTATCTTCATGTTTGACTCTGAATGTTTCTTCAATCTTCACGTCTTCACTCTCCTCTTTAATAAGCGCCATCTTTGTTTGTTCCTCAGTATCTTCATGTTTGACTCTGAATGTTTCTTCAATCTTCACGTCTTCACTCTCCTCTTTAATAAACTCCATCTTTATAATAGTGTGTCACGTGGATCTCAGTCGCTTCAGCAGGAGTTTTTCTGTGTGTTTGGACACTCTGTCATGATTAAGATGAGAATAATTAACAAAGAGAAAAACACTCAAAACTAAATCTCTGAGTGTGTCTCAATCAGATCTAGTTCAGTAGTTCAGTGCACTGATAAGAGAGTCAGAGTGAGAGTTAATGGACTTAAATGATCTGATTAGACTAAAAAACAAACAAAAAATACTAGCACTACAAATTAATAAAAGAATATAGATTATACAGACAATTAATATTTAGGCATGTGGTATGTATTGATTTGTAGATTATATTTAATAGATTACACTGTGATGAAAACAGTAGATTTATAGAAGTTGACATTGCACATGTTTGTGTTGTTGTTCTTGTTGTATTTACACTGGTGAACTGCAGGAGTCGTCAGTGTGATTCAGTGATTCGAGCGATTACAAACTGTGAATCATTTGATTCAACTGAATCTGAATTGGGTTTGAAAAGCTCGGTTTTTCTATCATTACTTGCCAGAGACCAAACAGTGTTTATGATGAACTGATTCACAATATAGGGAGCGAAATGATACGCTCCTTTTCTGTTAATTGTGTGGATTTGCTTTACTTGTAAAAAAAACTATGTTCATTAATGTTATTAAATACATCATAATGTTACATTAAAAAATAATTAATTCATTTCAAAGTTCTCTAAAAAAAATTCCAAAAGGATTGTACTGAGTTAAACACAAACCTTTCTTCAGCAGAATCACAGATGCAGGAACGGGCGCAGCCTCATGACATCATGTCACCACACCAAAATAAAAGTCCTCTCAGATTCACAAGCAGGTACTCATTTACTGGAAACTGATTTACAAACATAATATTATTCCTCATAATATCCCTCTATGGAATAACGGATACATACTGAAAAGTAACAAATCTGTCTTCTATAAGGAACATATGAGCTGTCTTGTCTTTCAGCACTTTGTTTTTTATTATTATTATTAAACAGCACATACAGGGGATACATGAAATAGATTTTGAAACAAAATACAAAAAAGGATGTATAAACAAGCAAGCAAAAAATTATTTAACATAAATATCTAAGACTACAAATAATTATATATATATATATATATATATATATATATATATATACTTTCACTTTCATACACAGGAGGTATGGTTATAATGAAATATTTTTTTTAGCAGTAGTGCAGTTTTAGCAGCTTTCTTGTTGAGCGATGAAAATAGTTTTAGTAAAAAGTAAAAAAGTTTGTTATAAGCAGAGTGTCACTGTTCCCTTTGTTCCTGGACTCCATTACCCATGATCCTCCTGTTTCCTCACCTGCACTCACTTCCTCGTCATCTCCCCATCAGCACTCATCACCTGCACCTAGACTTCATCATCTGCACACCCTTTATAATGGACTCACTCCCTGCACTCCTTGTCTGTTCTTATTGTTGTTTAAACGTGCTTTTGGTTGTATCATTCTCCTTCGTTCATTAAAAAAACCCTATTTTGTGGAAGTCCGTGCATGCCTCTACAGCAACCAAACCGTAACAGAAGAACAGACCATACCGCTGGACATCCACAAGAAGAAGAATGGGTATTCTTCTCATTCCTGTGCCCCCAAAGAGCCACCAGCAGAAGCCCCACGTCTCAGCGGAGGACCGTCTTTGGACTCTCAGGCAGGACGGCTGGAGAGGTACGTGGAGGAATTCTCTGAGCTTTCCTACTTGTTGAACTGGCCAGATGCCCCTCTTAACGGGTGCTTTCTGATGGGCTTGGACAAGGACATGATTCACTATAGTGAACCTGCCTGTTTCTTTTACCTAGTCGAGTCTCTTAATCTGATTCTCTTTTTAAATGGTTCCAAGTTTGAAATTGAAGAGGTTCAAAAGAAAGCCCGGTCCGGTCCCCTCAGAGAAGCACGCGGCCTGGTCAGTTCAACAACCGTCAGTTTCCTCCACCTACCGCTCCAGTTGGCAGTCCTGTCAGACCCTCAGCCCAAGTAACCCAAAAAATAGATTTTTTTTCCCATTCTGATTATTCCATAAGATACTTCTGTGGGGGCAAAAGTTTTGTGGCAGAAGGCAAGCTTACAGGCTTCCAAGGCTTGCTTATGAAAATTGGCAAGCTTGATTGGGAGTTTGCTGCAATTGAAATCGCAAGCCAACAAAAAATGTAAGCCTCCACATTTATCAAAAATCAACTATAACGTATTAGGATCAGCGTTCAAGCTACGTTTAATCCAGCCGATTTAAAAAACCTGATTGAGAGTACTAAAGTCCAACGCATTCACACCTCCCTCCAGTGTTTCTGATCAGCGTCTTCCTTTTAACATATTCAGTTTTATTTTTCCACAAAAATGTAAATAAAGCCGGATAAACAATCCTAAAAAAAAATGTATCAAGATGCAACCATATATGTTTAAGTTTCTTTGTAACCAACAGTTGAAGATATTCTTTGATTTTTGTATCCAATGTGAAAAATCAGTGTGGGATTTACTTATTAAAATACCTAGATATCTTAGAGAATTTTTAACCTCGATACCTTCTATCTGATCTTTGTCAAGACTGTGAACAGACATAATTTCACTCGTTTCGATTGACTGAGAGACCAGAAGCATTTGAAAATAAATTTAAGGCATCCAAAATAACAGGAACCTGTTCCTCGTCTTTTAAGAACAAACAGGTGTCATCCGCTAGCTGACTAATTAGAAAAGTGTGTACTGCTACTAGAATACCCTGAACAGCTAAACAACGAATAATAAAAATATTCAGAAATTCGGCGACCAACAAAAACAAAAATGGTGAAATGGGACACCCCTGTCTAATGCCCCTGTTAATTAATCTAATGCCCCTGTTAATCACAAAACAAGGAGAAACACCATTCACCAAAGACACATTGCTATTAATATTTTTGTAAAAAGTCTGAACTACTTTAACAAAAGAAAAGCCAAAACCAAATTTACACAAAAATTCAAACATAAACTAGTGTTCAATTGTATCAAAGGTCTTGTAAAGTCTAAAAATAAAATAATTGCTTTATCATTTATCAGTTCCTTATAATCTAAAAGATATGAGCACTTTTGTTTAATCAATGAACTACATTAGATCATACATGTTCAGTTTCTTTATTGGCAAAAATATGAGAGCATATTCAATTGTTACTCCTCATCTAGCTTTATTATGAGTGAACGGTGTTCAGTTTCTAGATAGAAGATGCAATAACCAGTTTACTAGAAACACTGTAACTCTAGAGGTATATCCATCACAGGAGTACAGAAATATATACATACATGTTATGATATTAGTGAAGTAAATGTTGTTTTGAGATCAAAATAGCTTTAATATCCAGTTACACCTTTTAGGAAACTCTCTGGTGAAGATCAGGAGACTCTGTGAATCTTCATCAGGATCCAGAGGTCGAACTGTCACGCTGCAGTCACGAAGTCTGACTAAAGCAGTGAAACTCTGTTTTATTCAGATTTAGAAGGCCGTCCTTACAGGTGAAGACAAAGCAAAGGATGAGAGCAGTTCTAGGAAGAGTTTTATCAGAAGAACTTCAGCACTCTTTATCATAGAGATCAAGGAAAGTCAGACCTTCAGCCGCTGCATTCACACAACTCGGGTATTGATCCGCATCAACAATCAGCACCAATTACAGTAATGGGACAGGAGCATCAAGAGCATCTTGGTGCTAACGTTTGGTGTGGAAAGTACTTCTTTTATTGGGACCGTCCAGGTTTTTTGGTGTTTTGTCCCTGACTGGAGCCTTCCCCAAAAATGTCCCTCTTTTACAGTACATTCAAAACACCCCACAAATACATTACAAAAAAACCCGACCAACAAGACAGAGAAACACCTCTAAATAATCTAAATTAAAGGGCTTCTACCACACCTGCTTAAGGTGCAGTATGTGATCTCCCTGAATTGTTGTTGAACACTTGACAGTTGAAATCAACCCAGATAAACACACGCCTCTCCACTGCTCTGCCTCCAAAATTCACGAACACACATTACCCCTTCGTCCTAACTGCCCTCTTGAGATCATAGAACACTTCCTATAACACCAGATGTACTCGTTACATCAGAAGAAGAATGGCATCTACGCTAATATTAGTCTTTCTGTTTATCCCGAGGTTTACCTTAGTCAACCAGATCCGGGCCGCATCCAGGTGACACCAATGACCTGCGTCTTGACGCGACCACAATGCAGCCCTGAAGTATCAGCAGAGATTGAGTCAACTAGATCATCCACTGTGAAGGCCTCATCAACATGACAACCAGTGGCGCATCTCCTCAACAACCGTCCATACCGGTGTGATGAATACGATCCTCAGCTGGATGGAACTGAATGAAATACTTTGAATGTTGCGATCCTATCTGACTTATGATAGCAACCTGAGTCGTAACAAAGCACTTTTTGCCAGAGGAGAACTGGCCCCCCGACTAAGCCTGGTTTCTCCCAAGGTTTTTTTCTCCATTTTAACACCTGTTTGCCACCTTTTGGAGTTCGGGTTCCTTGCCGCTGTCGCCTTTGGCTTGCTTAGTTGGGGACACTTGATATTCAACAGTGCTTTGATCTGCCTGCATTGACACTATTCTTTAAGAGCTGCTGTGCAGCCAAAATAATGTACCAGTTATCACTGTAAAGCTGCTTCGACACAATCTACATTGTAAAAAGCGCTATATAAATAAAGGTGACTTGACTTGAGATCAGGGGAGTGAGGTCTACCTGCACAGCTCTCACTAGTTGGCCTCCGGTACGCAAGAGTGGATGTCTATTTATCATAGCAGACGCAAAGAAAAATAATGTTTCATGAGTAATGAAGTGAAGATGATGAACCAACGATAAGGAAGCACAAAAAATGAATACAGTACACACGAGTATATACAAGCAAGAGTTTGTTGTTGGCTGCCAGCAGTACAGCAGCTCCAGACAAACACTGACACTCAAAACTGTCCTGTTACTATAGCTTACATTACAACAACAGCATTTCTTGAGTCCGTCAAACCGCAAAACTAGTGTTACTCGTGGGTGGAGCAGAAACAACGCAACCTCTGCGTCCGTCTTCTGGCCTTCCTGCTTAGGTCTCTCCAGCGCTGGAAAGCTTTTCTAATATTAACATGGGTCCTAAAGCTCTTGCCTGATCATAACCCTTCATTTTCCAGTGATATTCCTCTGAGCTTTTCTCTTTTGTACTGTCTATCCTCTCTCTTACTAGTCTTCCTTTAAATCCCCTCTTGCTCACTCTCTGTACTCCACTCAAGTCGATTGGCAGCACGTTTGTTGTGGTGTTCAGTCCTAGCAACTTTCAGCAGCGTTTCAATATATTTGAAATTATAGCAAGGGAGATGGTCAGGTGTGGTCACTGGAGTAAATATATTCACATAAAAAAGCCTCAAGATAAAAGGATATAACTAAAAGATAACAGTACAAATAAAAGAAGTAGTCATGAAGGTGGACAATCAGATGAAGCCTACATTCAGCTGCGGTGTGAAAGTAGCCTTGATTTCAAACAGATATGCATTTTCTATTGCCATACTCTTTAACAAAGAACATAAACAAGATCTCACATTTGACTTTTCATATATATGTGTTTTTATTGCATTGATCACAACTGAATCGTCTTTCTCCAGAGTGAATGCACAGATGATTGCTGGACTTGCTCCTTTTTCTAAACCTCTTGTCACACTGAGAAAAACAGCTATTTCTTTCTAGAATGAGATTTCAAATGCTGCTTCAGGCTTATGTGATATGTAAAACACTCTTCACACTGAAGACACTTGTAAGGCTTCTCTCCAGTGTGAACTCTCATGTGAATATTAAGGTTTCCTTTAATTGTGAAACTCTTTTCACACTGAAGACACTTGTAAGGCTTTTCTCCAGTGTGAACTCTCATATGCAGCTTAAGGTTTCCTTTAACCGTGAAGCTCCTTCCGCACTGAGGGCAGGTGAAAGGCTTCTCTCCAGTGTGAATTCTCAAGTGATACTCAAGGTTTGCTCTGTATGTGAAACCTTTTCCACAGTGTTGGCACAAGAAAGGCTTCTCTCCAATGTGAATTTTTACATGATTCTCAAGGTGATTCCTGTCTGAGAAACTCTTCTCACACTGATGACACTTGTAAGGCTTCTCTCCAGTGTGAACTCTCATGTGAATATTAAGGTCACCTTTAAGAGTGAAGCTCTTTCCACACTGAGGGCAGGTGAAACGCGCTTCTCCAGTGTGAACTCTCATGTGATCCTCAAGGTTTGCTCTGCTTGTGAAACTCTTTCCACAGTGATGACACATGTAAGGCTTCTCTCCAATATGAATTTTTACATGATTCTCAAGGTGATTTCTATCTGAGAAACTCCTTTCACACTGATAACATATAAAACATTTCTCTCCTGTGTGAATCTTCATGTGATGATTAAGGTATTCTTTACATCTGAAACTCTTTCCACACTGATCACAAACAAATGGCTTCTCTCCAGTGTGAATTGTCATGTGAGTCTTAAAACTTTCTTTGACTGTGAAGCTCTTATCACACAGTTTGCAGGTGTAAGGCTTCTCTCCAGTGTGAATTGTCATGTGGGCATTAAGGTCTCTTTTCTGTTTAAAACTGTTTCCACACTGAGAGCATATGAATGGCCTCTCCCCAGTGTGAACTCTCATGTGAACTTTAAGACTTCCATTTAGTGAGAAACTCTTTCCACACAGTTTGCAGGTGTGAGGCTTCTCTCCAGTGTGAAGTCTCAAGTGAGCTTTAAGGTTTCTTTTCTGTGTAAATCTCTTTCCACACTGAAGGCATACGACCAACTTCTCTCCAGCATGGATTTTAAAGTGGTCTTCAAGGCCTTGTGTTTGCAGTTGACCTTGTGTCCAGAAAGAGCTCTCTCCAGTGTGAACTCTCAAGTGGATTGTAAGGTCTCTTTTCTGTCTAAAACTCTTTCCACACTGAGAGCATATGAATGGCTTCTCTCCAGTGTGAATTCTCATGTGAGTCTTAAGATTTCCTTTTAGTGAGAAACTCTTCCCACACAGTTTGCAGGTGAAAGGCTTCAATCCGGTGTGGATTTTCATGTGGACTTTAAGGCTGTCTTTTCGACTGAAACTCTTCCCACACTGTTGGCAGGTCAAAGGTCTCTTTCCAGTGTGAACTCTCATCTGGAGGTTTCTAGTTTCTGTTTTAAGAGTCTGTGAGTAACTACAAGATTTTTCCCCATTCATGAAATCATGACATTTCTCATACTGATCTTTCTCTTCCATTTCATTCAGTTCTTGACTCTCCTCTTTCAGCACCATCAGGTCTAGGTTGAAAATAAACAAAAACAAGTTAACACCAGTTTAATGGCACAAAATCTAAATGTAAAACATCAAATCCAACAACACGTATTCTAAATCCTATACCCAGGTGTGAGGTACCTGGGTATACCTGGCTATACCCACTAAACAACTGACAAAAAGTTGTAACCTGTAATCTCAGAACCTTTTATTAATACTGTTAATTCTTAACTTTCTTCAGGACACGTCCCAAATACTGCCCATAAAAAACCTGCAGTAGAGCACTGCATTGCACACATTTGTGTTGGGATCCTGCAGGTGTTCAAGAAATATACCATAGGTCCCTGAAAGAACAATGGAGTCAACAAACGTTCAGAAAAAATTTAAGTGGCTTTTTACTGTACAAAAGTCTGGTATTCAGACAAATTGTAAATTTTCCAGTTGTTCCTGAGAAAAAAAAACTGTAAAGAATTGGCCTTTGTACATTGAAACAAATACACAAAAGTATCGATATACAATAAGCACAAATCTGGGACCTCTGGGTTGAGGTGACACCTCTGATCCGTTCTAATTGCATTGCAACCATTCCATCTGGGGACTAATTAAATTTGTTTAATTTTGTTTTATTTGATGTTTGATCCATCAAAATCTATTGATTGAAATGTTTATATATACACAGTATATATTTAAATGAAATTACAGATATACACTGTGTATCTACTTTATTTTTTTAGATAACTTAATTGTTAATTATATGAAAAAAAAAAAAAAAAATGGTATTTGAAGCTGCTGATGTCACTGGAGTCTCAAGAACCTCTCCATACAGGCTGGAGGTTGTGTGTAAAGTTACAATTCAGCTGCCCCAAACCATGAAATGAAAATGATTTTATTTCAGAAGTCACTAATCCTTCTTTTTTATACTATAGCAGAAAATGGTCAGTTATAAATTCTTACACAAAATTATTATTATTTTTTTATTATCTTTATTATTTTGCCTAATTTAATTCTTGACTTGTCATTTATTGTGTCACGGGTTTAGTATACAGGTGCTGGTCATATAATTAGAATATCATCAAAAAGTTGATTTATTTCACGAATTCCATTCAAAAAGTGAAGCTTGTATATTATATTCAATCATTAACAACAGACTGATATATTTCAAATGTTTATTTCTTTTCATTTTGATGATTATAACTGACAACTAAGGAAAATCCCAAATTCAGCATCTCAGAAAATTAGAATATTACTTAAGACCAATACAAAGAAAGGATTTTTAGAAATCTTGGCCAACTGAAAAGTATGAACATGAAAAGTATGAGCATGTACAGCACTCAATACTTAGTTGGGGCTCCTTTTGCCTGAATTACTGCAGCAATGCGGCGTGGCATGGAGTCGATCAGTCTGTGGCACTGCTCAGGTGTTACAGTGGGTACGGAAAGTATTCAGACCCCCTTAAATTTTTCACTCCTTGTTATATTGCAGCCATTTGCTAAAATCATTTAAGTTCATTTTTTTTCCTCATTAATGTACACACAGCACCCTATATTGACAGAAAAACACAGAATTGATGACATTTTTGCAGATTTATTAAAAAAGAAAAACTGAAATATCACATGGTCCTAAGTATTCAGACCCTTTGCTCAGTATTTAGTAGAAGCACCCTTTTGATCTAATACAGCCATGAGTCTTTTTGGGAAAGATGCAACAAGTTTTTCACACCTGGATTTGGGGATCCTCTGCCATTCCTCCTTGCAGATCCTCTCCAGTTCTGTCAGGTTGGATGGTAAACATTGGTGGACAGCCATTTTTAGGTCTCTCCAGAGATGCTCAATTGGGTTTAAGTCAGGGCTCTGGCTGGGCCATTCAAGAACAGTCACGGAGTTGCTGTGAAGCCACTCCTTCGTTATTTTAGCTGTGTGCTTAGGGTCATTGTCTTGTTGGAAGGTAAACCTTCGGCCCAGTCTGAGGTCCTGAGCACTCTGGAGAAGGTTTTCGTCCAGGATATCCCTGTACTTGGACGCATTCATCTTTCTCTCGATTGCAACCAGTCGTCCTGTCCCTGCAGCTGAAAAACACCCCCACAGCATGATGCTGCCACCACCATGCTTCACTGTTGGGACTGTATTGGACAGGTGATGAGCAGTGCCTGGTTTTCTCCACACATACCGCTTAGAATAAAGGCCAGAAAGTTCTATCTCAGTCTCATCAGACCAGAGAATCTTATTTCTCACCATCTTGGAGTCCTTCAGGTGTTTTTAATGTGTCTTGCATTGAGGAGAGGCTTCCGTCAGGCCACTCTGCCATAAAGCCCCGACTGGTGGAGGGCTGCAGTGATGGTTGACTTTCTACAACTTTCTCCCATCTCCCGACTGCATCTCTGGAGCTCAGCCACAGTGATCTTTGGGTTCTTCTATACCTCTCTCACCAAGGCTCTTCTCCCCCGATAGCTCAGTTTGGCCGGACGGCCAGCTCTAGGAAGGGTTCTGGTCGTCCCAAACGTCTTCCATTTAAGGATTATGGAGGCCACTGTGCTCTTAGGAACCTTAAGTGCAGCAGAAATGTTTTTGTAACCTTGGCCAGATCTGTGCCTTGCCCCAATTCTGTCTCTGAGCTCTTCAGGCAGTTCCTTTGACCTCATGATTCTCATTTGCTCTGACATGCACTGTGAGCTGTAAGGTCTTATATAGACAGGTGTGTGGCTTTCCTAATCAAGTCCAATCAGTATAATCAAACACAGCTGGACTTAAATGAAGGTATAGAACCATCTCAAGGATGATCAGAAGAAATGGACAGCACCTGAGTTAAATATATGAGTGTCACAGCAAAGGGTCTGAATACTTAGGACCATGTGATATTTCAGTTTTTCTTTTTTAATAAATCTGCAAAAATGTCAACAATTCTGTGTTTTTCTGTCAATATGGGGTGCTGTGTGTACATTAATGAGGAAAAAAAAAGAACTTAAATGATTTTAGCAAATGGCTGCAATATAACAAAGAGTGAAAAATTTAAGGGGGTCTGAATACTTTCCGTACCCACTGTATAAGAGCCCAGGTTGCTCTGATAGTGGCCTTCAGCTCTTCTGCATTGTTGGGTCTGGCATATTGCATCTTCCTCTTCACAATACCCCATAGATTTTCTATGGGGTTAAGGTCAGGCGAGTTTGCTGGCCAATTAAGAACAGGGATACCATGGTCCTTAAACCAGGTACTGGTAGCTTTGGCACTGTGTGCAGGTGCCAAGTCCTGTTGGAAAATGAAATCTGCATCTCCATAAAGTTGGTCAGCAGCAGGAAGCATGAAGTGCTCTAAAACTTCCTGGTATATGGCTACGTTGACCTTGGACCTCAGAAAACACAGTGGACCAACACCAGCAGAGGACATGGCACCCCAAACCATCACTGACTGTGGAAACTTTACACTGGACCTCAAGCAACGTGGATTGTGTGCCTCTCCTCTCTTCCTGCAGACTCTGGGACCCTGATTTCCAAAGGAAATGCAAAATTTACTTTCATCAGAGAACATAACTTTGGACCACTCAGCAGCAGTCCAGTCCTTTTTGTCTTTAGCCCAGGCGAGACACTTCTGATGCTGTCTGTTGTTCAAGAGTGGCTTGACACAAGGAATGCGACAGCTGAAACCCATGTCTTGCATACGTCTGTGCGTAGTGGTTCTTGAAGCTCTGACTCCAGCTGCAGTCCACTCTTTGTGAATCTCCCCCACATTTTTGAATGGGTTTTGTTTCACAATCCTCTCCAGGGTGCGGTTATCCCTATTGCTTGTACACTTTTTTCTACCACATCTTTTCCTTCCCTTCGCCTCTCTATTAATGTGCTTGGACACAGAGCTCTGTGAACAGCCAGCCTCTTTTGCAATGACCTTTTGTGTCTTGCCCCTCCTTGTGCAAGCTGTCAATGGTCGTCTTTTAGACAACTGTCAAGTCAGCAGTCTTCCCCATGATTGTGTAGCCTACAGAACTAGACTGAGAGACCATTTAAAGGCCTTTGCAGGTGTTTTGAGTTAATTAGCTGATTAGAGTGTGGCACCAGGTGTCTTCAATATTGAACCTTTTCACAATATTCTAATTTTCTGAGATACTGAATTTGGGATTTTCCTTAGTTGTCAGTTATATTCATCAAAATTAAATATGAAATATCTCAGTCTGTGTGTAATGAATGAATATAATATACAGGTTTCACTTTTTGAATGGAATTAGTGAAATAAATCAACTTTTTGATGATATTCTAATTATATGACCAGCACCTGTATAGATAATTAAATGCATGACGCAGAATTACTGAAGACTTTAAAAAAATTAAACCAACCTGTTTGTTCCTCAGTATCTTCATGTTTCACTCTAAATGTTTCTTCAATCTTCACATCTTCACTCTCCTCTTTAATAAACGCCATCTTTGTTTGTTCCTCAGTTTCTTCATGTTTGACTCTGAATGTTTCTTCAATCTTCACGTCTTCACTCTCCTCTTTAATAAACGCCATCTTTATAATAGTGTGTCACGTGGATCTCAGTCGCTTCACCAGGAGTTTTTTTGTGTGTTTGGACACTCTGTCATGATTAAGATGAGAATAATTAGCAGACAGAAAAACATTACAAACTAAATCTCTCAATGTGTGTCTCAATCAGATCTAGTTCAGTAGTTCAGTGCACTGGTAAGAGAGTCAGAGTGAGAGTTAATGGACTTAAATGATCTGATTAGACTAAAAACACTCAAAACTATCTCTGATACCCCTTTTCCACCAGCACGAACCAGGTGCTAGTTCAGAGCTAGTGCCAGTTCGGAGTTGGTCTCCAACTGACGAGCCTTCTAAGAACTGGTTTGCCTTTCCACAGGCTAGAAAGCCAGCACAGAGCCGGGTCTTATGTCACTGTATACGTCTCATATTTCACAGTAAAGCTAGCGCGGCAACGCCAAACACAAACACACCTGGCTTGTTCGAGGCTTGTTGCATCGGCTTCTCGCAGTGCGATTGGTGCATGACATCAAAGCACCGCGAGAATGAACCAAAAGCACAAGGATTCGATGCTCTATAAACGCTACTGCAGACCCACGGCACTCCGATGTCAGCCGCCAATCGGTCCGCACTGCTCCGATGCATCACGAACAAGCCTTCGATCAACAATGGCGGACGTTTTGCTACTATTGATGCTCATGGCTTTGCAAACGTAGATCGGCATCCAAACACGGCTCGCCGTGAGAAAAATTCTCTTAAGTGTAATTTAAGTTTGTATACAAATCAGTTAATTGTAACCTTCAATATTACTGGGTCACCAACTGATTCCCATGTATATTTTACAGCATTACTTGAGATTATTTTTTTGTTTTTTATTTTTTGAGAAAATTCACCATGTACCATACCTGATATTAAATCGAATTACAAGCTTGTGAATCGCAATGCATAACTATGATGACAGACTGGCAGGAAATGGTGCAAAACAGAAAAAGTCCAAACAGGGTGATTGTGACATACTGATAAGCCTCATCTTTCCATTATTGTTAATAATAGTTGTCATTTGCACCCTTAAATGTGCACTGAAAATTGCCAGCTGATAAAACCTGTGCTCCAGGGACCACATTCATATAACGACTAATTGTAGCTCTTGTAAAAGGTAAAAAAAAATTATCTAAATACTGTTCGGTTTCTCGCACAAACCGATCGTTTCGTGTCTTAGGACATCAATGTGTCGTCACGAGCCGCAGGGTTTCATTTGGATTTGTGTGTGCAGGTTTTTTTTACTCTCATAGATTTTGTTACCATTGATTTGCATTACACGACTGACAGACTGCAACGGTTGGAGTTAAAAATCATCATTTGTGTTCTACTGAAGAAACAAAGTCACCTACATCTTGGATGCCCTGAGGGTAAGCAGATAAACATCAAATTTAAAACTATCCCTTTAAGGCCTTTCTGTATGCAATAGTGCTATCTTTCCAAAAAATTTGAAACGCCTCTAGTTTTGTTTTCTTTCAGCTGCACTCCATTTTGCTGGCTGCTCTTTTAAGGGCCCAAGTGTGCTCGTTGTACCATGGTGAACAGGAAGAGGGCCAGAGCAAATGACAGTGTCTGACATCGTACTTGCAAGTTCACACACCTCTTTAATGTTAGGGTTATTTTAGTGATCTCCGACTGGCAAAGACGAACATCATTAGTGCCGACGTGAATAATAATCTTAGAGTATTTACGATTAGCATTAGCCAGCACTTTTAAATTTGCTTTTATGTCAGGCACTCTGGCTCCCGGCAAACATGTGACTATGGTGGCTGGTGTCTCTATTTTCACGTTCCGTGTAATAGAATCGCCAATAACTAGGGCACTTTCAACAGGATTCTCAGTGGGTGCGTCACTGAGTGGGGAGAACCTGTTTGATGTTCTAATCAGAACGGAAGAGCAGTGTTTTTTACGACTATGCCATCTCACAGTCACCCAGTCACCCAGTATGCCATCTCACAGTCACTCTACAGCCAGAACCGAACAATTTACGGGGTTTGCGGAGTTAGTCGCATCCAAAACAGTATCTAAAGCCCTTACATTATCCATACATATCCTCAATTAAAGTTTGGATGTGTGTCTCTAATTCTGAAATCTTCTCCATCAGCCTGACCATCTCCCCGCATTTATCACATTCCGGCTTACCACAGTTGTTTGATGGACTCATAAAAAGATGGCAGATTAACAGGCTAGTGAAATGTTAGTGTGTTGTGCTAGCGATAGCGATTTAGATTAAAGCTAGCAATGTCAGATTAATGTGACAGAATGTTAGATAATATCAGATATAGTGTGATGATTAAGTTATATTAAGCAATATAAACAGAAAGAAAAGATAGAAAATAGATATTTAAAACGCAATCCACTCAAGCAGACAGGAAAACCTATATGCTCCAAGGACCATATTCATATAACATCTAAGGCTAAATGTAGATGTTAACTGGCTGAGTTAGATTGTGATTAACACTAAACAGTAGAAAATCAGTCCAGACTCTCAACCTGTAAATGTCATTGGCAGTTAAAGTCTTGTGCTGCTGATAATTAATTGGTATGTTGAGAACACATAAGCAATCTTTCAGAATGCTCTCAATTACATGTAGATGCATAACGCATTAGTGAGTGTGGTGGTGATTACAGGGTGTCGATCTGGGACGGGTGAGTATGAGGTTGGGAGGAGAAAAAAAAAAAATTCACAGTATACACGCTACAAAAATACAAACTACACCACTGCTTTTATCTGTACAAGTATGACCTGTATGTCATGCAGTAAACGCGCTCTCCACACAAACACTTGGAAATGCGGCAAATAATAGCGCCCATTTATCTAGGACTAGGCCAACAGCTAACGGACTTGTAAAGTTGCTACTACTTACATGTTTGAAGTGATAAGCTATATTTGAGGTTGATGAATGATAGGCGAATGTTTGGATTTCCTGACGTTAACGATTTCTCCCTCACAGACTGTGTGACTTCACCACTTCCTGTGCAGTTTTTTTTTTTTTTTGACTTACCGATTATTAAATTCTTGGTCGACCAAGACTCTTCTAGTCGACTAACTTTAAAATTAAAATTCAAAACTATATAAATGCCATGTAATATTCAGTTTTGTTAAATGCCTATAGTTCAGTGTCTCTATGTCTATAATTACACAATTCAAATATTTATTTTACATTATTCTTGGCGTACACCTCAATTTATGTAAAAAACTAAAATAAACAACAACAACAACAACAGCCATCCAGCACTAGTAAGCACTGAACATATCGTTGTATCATTGTGCACTGACTAAACTCGCGTTGAATCTAAACTTGTGTATGTGCATTCGACCAATCACGAACGAGAATCGTCACACGTGCAACATTAAGTCAGTACAAGTGCGCGTGGCTAACAAGCACTGTGGCAAAAAAAAAAAAAAAAAACATCATTCTGTCTTGTATTAATAAAAATAAATAATATTAATCATTAAAAAAAAGCAGAGAGCCTTCTGAAGAAATGGCCCTCAGACGGGAGTCGACTCATTTCGTTCATTTAAGGGAGCCGACTCATTCGCGAACGACACTGTGATTCGAGCGCTTACAAACAGTGAATCATTTGATTCCGAATTTGTTTAGAAATGCGCAGTTTCTCTATCGTTAGGCTACTTGCCCGTGACCAAACAGCGTGTTTCTGATGAACTGATTCACAATAGAGAGCGCAATGAGACGCTCCTTCTCTGTTACTCGCCTGTAGATGAGCTTAACTCACAAACAATGTGTTCATAATGTTATTAGATACATTATAATGTTACATCCAAAAAATAATGAATTTATCCCAAAGTTTTCTATATGATTGTCTTAACGGGTTTATAGATTTAAACACTTTAAATGATTAAAAACACAAACCTTTCTTCAGCAGAATCAAAGACGCAGGAGCACGGCGCAGCCTTATGACATCATGTCGCCACACCAAAATAAAAGTCCTATTCACCCGAAATAGAAATCCACATATGAAAAACACATTCAAATTATAAAATAAAGGATTCCAAGGATCAATCGCAGATTCACAAAGCTTTCAATACCGCTGATATATATTTATTTATTTATTTATAAAGATTCTGGCTTATAACTAACTTAAAACAAGTTTGGAAAGATCGCAATTATAATACCAAATACTGAGTATTTGTGATATTCTCAGTGTATCTTGATCTTCAAATTATAAAGAACTTTCGAGTATTTAAAACTCATTAAGAATTTGTGGATAAAAATGAAGTTCTGTAGTAGCAGAGATCTACTGTTTATTTTTTATTTTAAAGTAAGAATCCTTGTCATGATGAATATATCCATCTTATTCCTCCACAGAATATAAGGGCAATAAATAAAATCAAATTTCAACTTTGTTTTGTTAAAGTGTATTATATTAAAATGACCGTGACTGTAAAGGATTACATTGATGATGGGTTTAAAACAATTGATTTTGACTGTCTGAATGGAAAACATAAATTAAAAATTAGTTTGAAATACAAAGACATATAGTTCATTCTTTGAAGTCATAGATGTCCATTATATTTAATTGGCAAAAATATGATAGCATATTCTGGGTCCGTGCCCCTATATAGAATTTACACCAGTGTTTCGTTAAAGAAACAACAGGACAAAAGACAATGACAAGTCAGAGCTACGAAGGCTTTCTTACAGAGCACTTGACACACTTCACCCTTCGCTTTGGTGAGCACAACACACAGCTTGCACAGTCGCTGATTGCTTTGAAGATCAAAATCTTATGGTACATTCCTGATACAGAACTGCTTTTACTTAAGGAGATATAGCATATTCAACTGGTAGTGTTTCAAGATAGGAACAAGTTCATAACACAAACATGACATCTACAATACTCATCTCTGCAGCACACACTTCCTGATAAAAGCTATCAACTACAGTAGAGTGCCACAAGCAGAAAGTCTGCAACATTTTATCAACCCACAGTATTAGTGAGCTTCAGGTCTCAGTAAGTGAAACACCAGCACCTGAAAAGATAAGGGAGAAAATAAAGATGCCAGTGCCTCACACTGACCATGTGACAAATGGTAGATGTAGTTGGTTAGGTCAACTTAACACTGTTCTGCATATTGAAAATGCTAAAAAAAAATAGCATTTCAAAACCAATCCGTTGACAAATTCTTGTGAAAGCAAGTTTCTCTTAATGCTATCGATGTACTGTAAAGTAAAACTGATTTCTTTAGGTATTATTGTGTTTAGGCAATGGTCCTGGGCATCATAACAGAGCACTCCCTCCCTCTCACTATGGTACCAGTCCTTGGGGAGCTCGGCCGAAATATTTCCATGGACAAAGTTGCTCTTAGTGGCATGAAACTATCGTGTACTGCTGCAACATACAAGATGGTCTATAGTTTTGGAAGGACCATTTCAGAGAGAATGTGAACCTAAAGAAGTGGCCAGAGTGATTCCTGTCATCACATTCACAATGCGTTTGTGGAGCCTTTTGTAAGCAACCTTGAGGGGCTCTTCATTGACCTTCACACTGACCAGGTAACAGTTGTTGACATTGTCCAAATGTTTCATCACTGGCTGTCAGTACACACAGGCTGCTTCCAGCATACAAGGTTTTGTATTTTGGCTTCAAGGATAAGGGTGACAAGGAGCTTTACAAATATCAGCTGAAAGAGCTCGACTCTTCCCTCAGAGGGAGTGAGAATCATGAGAAGGATTCAAGGATCTCAACAAAAAGGGTAAAAGACGATCACATTTGTCCCCTCCTCTGTTGGAGTTGTTTTGTCTGAACTATTGCTAATGTATTCTTGCATTGTCTGGTTCCTTCCCAGGCTAGAGTTATAAGAAAGGTGTGGCACGAGAAAAATCACTAGAAGTCTTCAGCTAAGTTTATACAAACCCGATTCCGATTCCCGAAAAAGTTGGGACACTGTACAAATTGTAAATAAAAAAGGAATGCAATGATGTGGAGGTTTCAAATTTCAATATTTTATTCAGAATACAACATAGATGACATATCAAATGTTTAAACTGAGAAAATGTATAATTTTAAGGGAAAAATAAGTTGATTTGAAATGTCATGGCATCAACACATCTCAAAAAAGTTGGGACAAGGCCATGTTTACCACTGTGTGGCATCCCCTCTTCTTTTTATAACAGTCTGCAAACGTCTGGGGACTGAGGAGACAAGTTGCTCAAGTTTAGGAATAGGAATGTTGTCCCATTCTTGTCTAATGCAGGCTTCTAGTTGATCAACTGTCTTAGGTCTTCTTTGTCGCATCTTCCTCTTTATGATGCGCCAAATGTTTTCTATGGGTGAAAGATCTGGACTGCAGGCTGGCCATTTCAGTACCCGGATCCTTCTTCTACGCAGCCATGATGTTGTAATTGATGCAGTATGTGGTCTGGCATTGTCATGTTGGAAAATGCAAGGTCTTCCTTGAAAGAGACGACGTCTGGATGGGAGCAGATGTTGTTCTAGAACTTGGATATACCTTTCAGCATTGATGGTGCCTTTCCAGATGTGTAAGCTGCCCATGCCACACGCACTCATGCAAGCCCATACCATCAGAGATGCAGGCTTCTGAACTGAGCTGATAACAACTTGGGTTGTCCTTGTCCTCTTTAGTCCGGATGACATGGCGTCCCAGTTTTCCAAAAAGAACTTCAAATTTTGATTCGTCTGACCACAGAACAGTTTTCCACTTTGCCACGGTCCATTTTAAATGAGTCTTGGCCCAGAGAAAACGGCTGCGCTTCTGGATCATGTTTAGATATGGCTTCTTTTTTGACCTATAGAGTTTTAGCCGGCAACGGCGAATGGCACGGTGGATTGTGTTCACCGACAATGTTTTCTGGAAGTATTCCTGAGCCCATGTTGTGATTTCCATTACAGTAGCATTCCTATATGTAATGCAGAGCCGTCTAAGGGCCTGAAGATCACGGGCATCCAGTATGGTTTTCCGGCCTTGACACTTACACACAGAGATCGTTCCAGATTCTCTGAAACTTTGGATGATATTATGCACTGTAGATGATGATACCGTCAAACTCTTTGCAATTTTTCTCTGAGAAACTCCTTTCTGATATTGCTCCACTATTTTTCGCCGCAGCATTGGGGGAATTGGTGATGCTCTGCCCATCTTGACTTCTGAGAGACACTGCCACTCTGAGAGGCTCTTTTTATAACCAATAATGTTGCCAATTGACCTAATAAGTTGCAAATTGGTCCTCCAGCTGTTCCTTATATGTACATTTAACTTTTCCGGCCTCTTATTGCTACCTGTCCCAACTTTTTTGGAATGTGTAGCCCTCATGAAATCCAAAATGAGCCAATATTTGGCATGACATTTCAAAATGTCTCACTTTCAACATTTGATATGTTATCTATATTCTATTGTGAATAAAATATAAGTTTATGAGATTTGTAAATTATTGCATTCCTTTTTTATTCACAATTTGTACAGTGTCCCAACTTTTTTGGAATCGGGTTTGTACATAGGTGTGCTGGTGAACTTTTTTGGAATCAGGTTTGTACATAGGTGTGCTGGTGACCTTTAAGGAATATGTGATGGTTTTCCAGGCAACATTTACATTTATTCATTTGGCAGACGCTTTTATCCTAAGCGACTTACAAGTGAGGAATACCACAACCGATTTATCGTGAAGAGGCAAATAGACACAAGAAGTGCTTACAATACAGGCTTCAGACATTGCTTGGAGTAGCGTAAGCTAGAATAGGGATTGATTACAGAAAGTCAGAGGATATTTTTTTTTTTTTTTTTTTTTAATGAGGTTAAGCGCTAATGAAAAAGATGAGTTTTCAGCTGTCTTTTGAATATTGTCAGGGATTCTGCACTCCGGATGAAGGCAGGGAGATCGTTCTACCAGCAAGGAACAGTGAACGAGAATGTTCTGGAGAGCAAATTTGTGCCTCTCTGTGAAGGTACCACGAGCCTTCGCTCATTTAGTGATCGCAGGCTTCTGGTAGGGATGTAGACTCGTAAGAGTGAGTGGAAGTAGGATGGAGCTGAGCCTGTGGTAGATCTGTAAGCAAGCATCAACGCCTTGAACTTGATGTGAGCACAAGTGGTAGCCAGTGCAGAGAGATGACAAGAGGTGTGACGTGGGCCCTCTTAGGCTCGTTAAAGACGAGACGTTTTTTAGTGACAAAGGATTGTGTTGCTTGGAAAGAAAAATGTTGCTTAGCCCTTGCATTTTGAGTATTGTAAAAAAATGTAAATCAAAATCTAAAGGCATTATGGACATCAAGTTAGACTATTGAGGCAAATTATTGTTCTCACAGAGTAGCCAGGTTGCACTGCATCAACTACATACGAGACTGACAGAGTAGAGAAAAAATTGTTGAATAAATAATAAATAAATATATTTGTTATTTTTGTGCACAAAAAGTATTCTCGTCTCTTCATAACATTAAGGTTGAACCACCGTAGTCACATGGACAATTTTTTCTGTATAAATCTTTTTCCACAATGAGGGCATGCGGCTTCTTTCCCGTGTGGATTTTTTTCTGTGTAAATCTCTTCTCACAATGAGAGCATATGAACAGATTCTCACCAGTGTGGATTTTCAAGTGGATTTTAAGGCTTTCTTTTCGACTGAAACTCTTCCCACACTGTTGGCAATTCAAATGGCTCTCTCCAGTGTGAGCTCTCATCATTAGGTTTCTAATTTCTGTTTCATGACTCTGTTATTATTTTAGCACTTAGGAGCTCCTTGAGATGTTGTTTAATGGCTTCTACATTTGTATGTATTGACCTTGATCACACTACTGCGGTGTAGCACCACATGCCATTCCTTAGTAGTATAATGTGGTGCTTCACCGAAGTAGTGTGATCAAATGATAACTCATCAACAGCAAAGACCTCTGTTAAGTAATTGAGTTTATCAGAGATACACTACTTCCATTCTTCAGGAATTAGCGAGTCCGCAAGATTGAACACCAGCTTCCCACACCTGAGCAGAACAAGATAATAGTTCAGGCTTCAAAGGCTGAACATGAGCAGCTGCCATCTCTGTGATCACACGCTTGGGATGAAAAGTAAAATCATGGTCATTTAAGTTGTTTGAGATGACAGGTATCTTGGAACAAGCCCAGTATGGGACATTCACCACCTCACTTTCAAGTAGAAGCCCATACAGCAAGGGAAAAGACTTGGGTTGCTATTAAACTAATAAGGCTTTTGAAATGCCCTTTATCCTCACTTGACCAGGGATACAGATATTCTGTTTGGCAGGGATAGTGATACAGGTGGTCAAGAACATTTGTTCCAATCAGCAGTGGGACCTTACTGTTGAAGAGACAAACTGGAACAAGTACAAGTGATGAAAATTCCTGCTCTGCACCAATGACAGTTCGAGGGAAGGTTAAGACAACTTGGATGTAACCAAGGTATGGAACCTTTAATCTCAAACAAAGTATAAACTGGTTGAATAAGAAGGGAAGAAAGATGGGTCAAGTAAAATATCTTGTGACTTGAGACCCTGTGTATAAGAGACTCAAACTCGGTGCCTTCAACAAAAACAGAAGCAATGCAGCTAGGGCTGCAACGACACATCAACGTAATTGATTCTGTTGATTGCGTAAATTGGTCGATTTGCATAAAATGTGTCGATTAGTTGTGCTGTAGTTTTTTTCCCAATGGAGGCAGCTTCCAGACATGCTGAAAATCAGCCATAATTACAAAAATATCTGGCCCGATCTGGGCCTCTCTTACCTCAAAACAGCAAGATGACAGCATAAGCATTTGGATTATCACAGCGGAGTTTCTGCAATCAGTTACAAAGCATTAAACGCTGTTGGTGGTTATTTAAAATATCTAATGGATGAACTCACACCTCAATTGGACTCATTTATTTAATTATGCTTTGTCAATTGTTGTAAACATACATAAAATAATAATAATACAAATAAAAGAAGTAGTCATGAAGGTTGACCAACAGATGAAGCCTACATTCAGCTGCGGTGTGAAAGTAGTCTTGATTTCTAATAGATACACATTTTCTATTGCTGTACTCTTTATCAAAGAACACAAACAGGGTCTCACATTTACATGACTTTTAATATGTGACATTTTTATCTTTCTCCAGTGTGAATATGTAGATTGTTAAAATTGCTCCTTATTCTAAACCTCTTATCACACTGAGGAAAATTACTATTTCTTTTCAGAATGAGTTAGCAAATGCCTTTTCAGGTCTGCAAGATATGTGAAAGTCTTCTCACACTGAAGACACTTGTAAGGCTTCTCTCCAGTGTGAACTCTTATGTGAATCTTAAGGTTTCCTTTAAGAGTGAAGCTCTTTCCACACTGAGGGCAGGTGAAAGGCTTCTCTCCAGTGTGAATTCTCATGTGATTCTTTAGGTTTGCTCTGTTTGCGAAAATCTTTCCACAGTGATGACACATGAAAGGCTTCTCTCCAATGTGATGTTTTACATGATTCTTAAGGTGATTCTTGTCTATGAAACTCCTTTTGCACTGATGACATATAAAACATTTCTCTCTTAAGTGAATCCTCATGTGATGATTAAAGCTATCTTTATATCTAAAACTCTTTCCACACTGATCACAAACAAATGGCTTCTCTCCAGTGTGAACTGTCATGTGAGTCTTAAGATTTCCTTTTATCGAGAAGCTCTTCCCACACTGTTCGCAGGTGTGAGGCTTCTCTCCGGTGTGAACTCTCAAGTGGGCATTAAGGATTTTTTTCTGTGTAAATCTCTTTCCACACTGAGAGCATATGAAAGGCTTCTCTCCAGTGTGAACTCTCATGTGGGCTTTAAGGCCGTCTTTTCGATTGAAACTCTTCCCACACTGTTGGCAGGTCAAAGGGCTCTCTCCAGTGTGAACTCTCATCTGGAAGTTTCTAGTTTCTGTTTTATGAGTCTGTGAGTAACTAGTAGATTTCTCCCCAGTCATGAAATCATGACATTTCTCATACTGATCTTTCGCTTCCATTTCATTCAGTTCTTGACTCTCCTCTTTCAGCACCATCAGGTCTAGAGTGAAAAGAAATGAAAACAAGTTAACACCAATTTAATGTCACAAAGCAACAGACATGACAACATTTAGACATGTAAAACATCAAATCCAATAACATATATGCTAGATCCTATACCTACTAAACAACTGAAAAAAGTGTAACCTGTAATCTCAGAACCTCTTGCCCATGTTGTTCATTCTTTGCTTTCTTTAGGACATGTCCCAAATACTTTCAAGCTGGCAGTTATCAAAGCTATTATAAAAACTCACAGTAGAGGATTTAACAAGAGTAACTGAGTCAACAAATGTTGAGAAAAGATTGAAGTATTTTTTTTAATATACAAAACCAAAACAAAAAGTGATTTTTAGACAAATTTCTCAGTTGTTACTGAAATGAAAACTGAAAAGAACTGGACTTTGTAAGTGATAAATACAAAATTATTGATATACAATGGGCACAAATCTGGGCCGACACCTCTGGGTTGAGGCAACATCTCTGATTCTTTCTCCCGGGTCAAAGTAAGCTTTCCTTTGGGAGATTTCACGTCATGCTAAAGAGCTGAGCAAATTCTGCATTCCAAGCTCCTATACTTTTCTTCTTATTTACTTCTTAAAACAATGCTGAATGAGCTTACGCTCAACATTTTCAACTACCCGATGTTTGCTTTCACTGCTGGGTAATGGACCTAAGAAAGGTCTACTGAAAACCACCAAATTCACTAGGGGTCATGCAGCAAAAAATGCCGAGATGGACAAAGATAGCTTGTTAGCTTGTAGGATATCTGATCGGTAAGCTTGTGGTTCTCCTCAAAGAAACTGAGTATAACATAGACTCTAAAACAGCAGATTTACAAAGCTCCATCCTAAACTTGCACTCCACTATGACTGGCCTTCTAGGCTGAGTGAACAAGGTCTAACAGCTGAATCCTGATAAACCCCCGAGTTCCTGGTTCTACTGCTCCTTCACTAAGACCGGAAAAACATCCTATGACTTGCTAAACAAAAGGGAGAAATAGATGTGGACGGGAAAAGAGTCAGCATCCTTCCTGACATAAACAAATGGTTCCACCCCTGAAAGCGAGGAAAGAGCTGTAAATCATCTGATATCTGGTCCACCCTGATTGCCTAAAGACTCAAAATAGAAAAGTCTGTTTTCTTTATACACCCGGAGAAGGAACTTCCATTCATAGACAAACAGGATAAAGCTTGAAACACTTTTAAACTATAGTAGAAGACAGACTTGTTCAAGATGTTCAAAATGACAAGAACAGTCATTTTGTAAAATTTGTAAAAAAATAAAAAATAAAAAAAAGTTGTAAAATTTAATGTAAATAGCCTACATAGCCCAATTAACTCCATTGGGTTGGCGGTCATGCCAGCGATACCACCTTGCTTTTTTTCTTATCAGTGCGAAAGAGATATATCTATACCGAACTTTGCATACTTGGTATTGAACAACTTTGGTCCTGGAAGGCCACTGTCCTGCAGAGCGTAGCGCCAACCCTAATCAATCGCACATGAACAAGCTAATCATGGGCTTCAGGGCTACTAGAAAGCTACAGGCAGGCGAGTTTGTATCGGAGTTGGAGCTAAACTGTGCAGGCGTTATATGCTACCTTTTCTTGGTGTAAGTTAACAGCCTTCCAGCAGCATTTCACACATTTTAGATGCAGTCAAATAAGGATTATTTTATGTATAGTCATGAGGCATTACAAAAGTCCAATACAAGAGGCAAGCGTTATAATTCCCATACCTTTGGCATAAAGAATAAATCTTAGTTAAGACAAAGTCTAAACTAGCCTAAATAAGTAAAAAACATTCTCCCAAACTCCTCGCATCAGAGTGCATGTTACTAGACAGTGAGCCACAACTATCAACCATTGTCTTTTGTCATACTGTCTCTTTCCAAAGAGGATGAGTTCCTTATTGAGTTGAAGAAAGTTATTTGCCAACCACCCTTTGACTTAAATCAAACACTTGGGAGACAGATGAACAGTCATCATACTCTTTGAAAAGATACAATTGAAGGTCATCAGCATAAAAATGATGGCTAACTTCATGTTTCTTAAAAATTACCCCTAGAGGCAACATATACAATGAAGTTGGACCAAGAATCGACCCTTGTGGAATCCCCCAAGAAATATGAATAGATGATGAGGCACAGGTCCCAATCCTAACTGAGCATGTGCTGTCCTGCAAATATGAGGAGAATCATTTAAGGGCAACACCCTTGATTCACACATGATCTCTGAGATGTTCGATTAAGTTCACATGACCTAGAGTATCAATGACAGTACTCAAATCCAACGAGATTAAAGCAGCACTGGTTTTAAGATTTTCTACATTTTTTTATGTCTGTAAGGCATCAAATACCAGGAATGACCCACATTGCCACAGAATCTGAAATCTTGGATACACATACAGATCTCATCAGGCCAAACAACTTCTGCACTGCATGTAATTAGCTTCGCCCAACAGGAAGTCAGCTATTAAGGGTTGTTTGAAAAAAGTATGTTCTGGAGTTTGATATACTCCTCCTAGCCGATTCCTCCGATCACCACCAAACTCGGTCAGCATGAAGTCAAGACACAGAGGATGCTAAATTGCGAGCAGATTTTTGATATCTTGGACGGTTTGGCCATAGTGTTGAACCAAATTTATTGTGAAAAAGGGAAACGGGAAGCGTGTTATAACTTCTCCATACATTGACAGATTTTGATGAAACTTCAGCTGCATGATTGTTGTAGATGTGGAAATACATAAAACTTCAATAATCTTTCTGGGTATTTTTAAGGCTCTTAGCATACGTAAAATGACATAAAACTTAACACACACATCAGAGTTGTCAGCTGTTAGACACTGGCAAAGCCTTAGAAACGGGCATGGAGAGGGAGCTCTGTAGCGCCACCTTTTCACAAAAGTGGGGGTTACCTACAGTCACCTAACTCATCAAGCAGACAACTTTCTAATTTACAGGCCAACAGGAACAGTTGAAAAATCAGGCTCTGAAATGTTTAACTACTTCTCCTAAGGGTTTTAGATGATTCGCACCAAACTTTTTCAACATGATGACAATACACTGGAGATGCTAAATTGTGAACAGATGTTGGATATCATGAATGGTGTTGCCATGGCAAGGGATTAAAGTAAAAAATATAGGAAGGGTCTCATATCTTCTAAACAATACATTATACAACATTTATTTTGATATATTATGCAAGTTAAACTAGGTATATGGTGCTATATGGTTGAAAGAAAGAAAAAAACCATACATAGCATAACCACTAGATAGTAGCACAGGTATATTTTTATACAGGGTGGATCAAATTCTTGTTGCTGCAAACAGTTCCAGAAATAATGACTTCATTTTATCAGGTATTGAATTTGGATATGTATTGAGACATAAATTGGGTTTGATGTTACAAAAAATAGTTGTTTTGTTTTGGCTATTTCATTATTGTTTATCCTCATCTAATGTCGTCATTCATTATGTCACGAGTTGAAACCAACCTGTTTGTTCCTCAGTATCTTCATGTTTGACTCTGAATGTTTCTTCAATCTTCACGTCTTCACTCTCCTCTTTAATAAGCGCCATCTTTATAATAGTGTGTCACGAGGATCTCAGTCGCTTCACCAGGAGTTTTTCTGTGTGTTTGGACACTCTGTCATGATTAAGATGAGAATAATTAACCAGAGACATTATTATCAGTGTTGAAATCAGGTGATACTTTTAATTTTACTGTATAGTTTTTAAGAAAAGTAAAGGCAAAAAATCAGTCCAAAAATCAAAGTGCACCTACATCATGCCCTATTTTCAAACACTCATTCATAAAAAGTTTTCCTTTGTAAGTTTGCTCATTCTTTCAAATGATTCTTGTTCAGAGTGATCTTCACCAATATTGTATTAATTTTCAACTAATTTTACTGTAGTTTCGGAGAAAATTAAAGGAAAAATCACCCCAAACATCTAAGTGCAGAATTCTTTCCATTTATATGTTTGGGTTCATTTTGCCTTTAATTTTACAGTAATACAGTTATAATAATACTGTAAATTAATACACTCATAGGTTAAATGGCAATATTTTGGGTCATCGTGAACAGCAATCCATTGAAAACATAAGCAGAAGTATAAAGGAAACGCCTTTACATCAGTTTTGACCGCTCCCAGCACCCATACCGTAAGTGCACGATTAGACGCGCGAGCGGAAAAGTGCGGCTGGCTTGACCGCACACACTCCTCTCTTTCACTGCGCGAGAATATGGATGTGTGTCAGTTGTGTGAGTTGGCAGCCCTGGTTTCAGAAATCTTTACTTGCCCGTGACCAAACAGTGTTTATGATGAACTGATTCACTATATAAGGAGCGAAATGAGACGCACCTTTCCAATTACTCACGTGTGTGGATGCATAAAAACTATGTTCATTACATAACACTATTACATTAATAATTAACTTATTTCACAGTTCTCTATATAATTGTCTTAACGGGTTGTATTGATTTAAACACTTTAAATGATTAAAAACACAAACCTTTCTTTAGCAGAATCACAGATGCAGGAGCGCGGCGCAGCCTTATGACGTCATGTCGCCACACCAAAATAAAAGTCCCGTTCACACAAAATAGACATTTACAAACAGAAATCACATTCAAATTATAAGATAAAGTATAAATAGCAGATTCCCAAATCTTTCAATACCACTGAGATTTTTAAAGGCTTCTGGTTTACATCTAAATATGAAATTATATTACCAAATATTGAGCTTTTGTAATATTCTCAATCATGAATAAAGTCAAGTATTCATATTACAGATGGATAGAACTTTTGAGTATTTAAAACTCATTATGAATTTGTGGTTGCAGAGAAAGATTTACTATTTCATTTAATCTACTATTTAACTAAATCTGAATCCTTCTCATGATGAATATATCCATCTTATTCCATCTCAGTTTCTCCACAGAATATAAGGGCAATAAATAAAATTAAATTTCAACTTTTTGTTAAAGTGTATTATATTAAAATGACCGTGACTGTAAAGGATTACATTGATGATGGGTTTAAAACAATTGATTTTCACTGTCTGAATGGAAAACTTAAATTAAAATGGTTAAAATAATTTGTTCTAAATGGTAAAGAAATCTGGTTTACATTTCCTTGAATTATCTTTAATAAAATTGGAGCAATCTGTAATGTGAATAAATATCCCTTAAGCAGATACTCATTTATTGGAAATGATTTACAAACATAATTTTATTCCTCCTATTAGCCCTCTATAAGAAACGTGTGGTCTGTCTCTGAACTTATTGATTTCAGTGGTAATGCTCTTTTATATGGTAGAAGATTAGGGCCAAGCAATAAAATAATGCGAGATTAAACTCATTAAATTTCGAGAAAAAAGTCAAAATACAATGTTGAGAATAAAATCATTAAGTTATGAGAATAAAGTCATGTTTTCAGATAAAACTTGTTAAATTTTGAGAAAAAAAGTCTTAATAAAATGTCAACAATAAACTCAAACTAAATAAATGCAATAAACTAAATTCTGAGAATAAAGTTGTTGTGTTTCGAGAAAAAACGTGTCGAAAAAAATGTCGAGAATAAACACGTGTCATATTCATTGCATACTGATCCTAGAGGACATGACAGTTGGATCAATTGGTCAAGCTAGGCCTATATTTTAGGCTTGTCAATGTCAATTTTATTTATATAGCACTAGTAAAACAACACATTGTTACAAGTGAGGCTCCCGCACTGCCTCCTTTGCACCACCAGAGGGAGCCATCACCCGAATATTGACTGTTCCTCGTTTGGACTTCATTTCCCATAGGCCCTCATTCCTGGGACTGATTGCACTCTCACATACATTACATTACACACACACACTCACACTCACAGCGAGGGAAAGATTAAAGTGCATGTACCAGGAACGGCAGCAAAGTTAAGAGGAGTGATTTCAAATGTACCTCTGGAAATGTCCATGGAGGATGTGAAGAATGAGATACAAGGTGGGAATGTAACAGAAGCCAAAAGATTTCAAATTAATAAAGGTGGTTGTTTTTAAAAAGATAATGTCTTCTGATGTCCAAATGGGCTGGATCAAATACAAAGTGAGGGATAATATTCCACAACCGTTACAGGGATAGTTCACCCAAAAATGATCATCTCACCCTCAAGCCATCCTAGGTGTATATGACTATCTTCTTTCAGACGAACTCAGAGATATATTTCAAAATATCCTTAGTCCTCCAAGGTTTATAATGGTTGTGGATGGGAGCTGTGTTTTGAAGGCAAAAATAATGCATCCACCCATAAAAACAGTAATCCATACGACTCCAGAGGGTTAATAAAGGCCTTCTGAAGTGAAGCGATGCATTTGTGTAAGAAAAAAATATCCATGTTTAAAACTTAATAAACTTCTGGCGGACGACTGTACGTATACTGCGCAACTCGACTTGCGCCGAGTGAGTAATCCTCTGACACGATGTATGACGCAGATGTAGGAGTATCGTAAGCTTGGCTGGGCAACAAACTCAAGCTCCTCTTCTCTTATACTGAAATCCTCCGACATTTCTCTTTAAAAATGATTGTTTTAGACTTATTCATGGCCAGTGTTTTTTTTGCTCTCTCCTCTGCGCCTTCGTGTTCGCCATTATGACATAACCAACATGTTTCTTTACCTTGTAAGGAATTGTAAGTCCTCTAGTCAGTGGTATATAATGCCTGAATTCAGTGTACCGCTCCAGAGAAACACATATGGCATAAAGACAACACTTTCCAGTTTCTCTCCTATGGCTGACACATAAAAGTAATAAATCAGAGATAGGGTTTGGGTTAGTGGTGTTGCTTCCATAACGGGGGAAAAGCTTAATTTTCGAGTCTACAGCAAAAACAAAACAAAAATACTGACTTTATTCAACAATTTCTTCTGGTGTGTGTCATTCTCCTACGTTGTTTACATTGTAAATGCGTGCAGTGCTTCTGTAAAAAGCTGGGTGATGATCTAATCTGAACATTCAAAACACTGAGCAGCTCTGTGACGTCCACAAGGAAAGCCAGGTCAGAAAGACATTTCTCATCCGTGGGCACTTGATTATTACCATTCTTGCCTTCCTGAAAAACTCTTGTGGCTCAGCCATCTAACCTCCTGCTGGTACAACACATCATCATATTGTGTTAAACTACGACATACAGGTGCTGGTCATATAATTATAATATCATCAAAAAGTTTCACTAATTCCATTCAAAAAGTGAAACTTGTATATTATATTCATTCATTACACACAGACTGATATATTTCAAATGTTTATTTCTTTTAATTTTGATGATTATAACTGACAACTAAGGAAAATCACAAAAAATATTGTGAAAAGGTTCAATATTGAAGACACCTGGTGCCACACTCTAATCAGCTAATTAACTCAAAACACCTGCAAAGGCCTTTAAATGGTCTCTCAGTCTAGTTCTGTAGACTACACAATCATGGGGAAGACTGCTGACTTGACAGTTGTCCAAAAGACGACCACTGACACCTTGCACAAGGAGGGCAAGACACAAAAGGTCATTGCAAAAGAGGCTGGCTGTTCACAGAGCTCTGTGTCCAAGCACATTAATAGAGAGGCGAAGGGAAGGAAAAGATGTGGTAGAAAAAAGTGTACAAGCAATAGGGATAACCGCACCCTGGAGAGGATTGTGAAACAAAACCCATTCAAAAATGTGGGGGAGATTCACAAAGAGTGGACTGCAGCTGGAGTCAGAGCTTCAAGAACCACTACGCACAGACGTATGCAAGACATGGGTTTCAGCTGTCGCATTCCTTGTGTCAAGCCACTCTTGAACAACAGACAGTGTCTCGCCTGGGCTAAAGACAAAAAGGACTGGACTGCTGCTGAGTGGTCCAAAGTTATGTTCTCTGATGAAAGTAAATTTTGCATTTCCTTTGGAAATCAGGGTCCCAGAGTCTGCAGGAAGAGAGGAGAGGCACACAATCCACGTTGCTTGAGGTCCAGTGTAAAGTTTCCACAGTCAGTGATGGTTTGGGGTGCCATGTCATCTGCTGGTGTTGGTCCACTGTGTTTTCTGAGGTCAAAGGTCAACGCAGCCGTATACCAGGAAGTTTTAGAGCACTTCATGCTTCCTGCTGCTGACCAACTTTATGGAGATGCAGATTTCATTTTCCAACAGGACTTGGCACCTGCACACAGTGCCAAAGCTACCAGTACCTGGTTTTGATCGACTCCATGCCACGCCGCATTGCTGCAGTAATTCAGGCAAAAGGAGCCCCAACTAAGTATTGAGTGCTGTACATGCTCATACTTCTCATGTTCATACTTTTCAGTTGGCCAAGATTTCTAAAAATCCTTTCTTTGTATTGGTCTTAAGTCATATCCTAATTTTCTGAGATACTGGATTTGGGATTTTCCTTAGTTGTCAGTTATAATCATCAAAATGAAAAGAAATAAACATTTGAAATATATCAGTCTGTGTGTAATGAATGAATATAATATACAAGTTTCACTTTTTGAATGGAATTAGTGAAATAAATCAACTTTCTGATGATATTCTAATTATATGACCAGCACCTGTATGCTCTCAATGACAAATGCAGAACAGTTAGTTCATGCGTTCATGACCTCAAGGCTAGATTACTGTAATGCTTTACTGGGTGGTTGTTCCGTTCACTTGATAAACTACAGCTGGTCCAAAATGCAGCAGCTAGAGTTCTTACTAGAACTAGGAAGTATGACCATATTAGCCCGGTTCTGTCAACACTGCACTGGCTTCCTGTTAAACATCGTATAGATTTTAAAATCTTGCCAATTACTTACAAAACACTAAATGGTTTAGCTCCCCAGTACCTGAGCGAGCTCTTAATGCATTATAGTCCTTCGCGTCTTTTGCGATCTCAGAATTCAGGCCAGCTAATAATACCTAGAATATTAAAATCAACTGCAGGTGGTAGATCCTTCTCCTATTTGGCACCTAAACTCTGGAACAATCTTCCTAGCATTGTTCGGGAAGCAGACACACTCTGTCAGTTTAAATCTAGACTAAAAACGCATCTCTTTAACCTGGCATACACATAACACATTATCAATTTATATTTTCAAATCTGTTAAAGGATTATTAGGCTGCATAAATTAGGTCAGCCGGAACCGGGAACACTTCCTATAACACCAGATGTACTCGTTACATCAGAAGAAGAATGGCATCTACATTAATATTAGTCTCTCTGTTTATCCAGAGGTTTACCGTAGTCAACCGGATCCGAGCCGTATCCAGGTGAGATCGAGGACTCATCAACACGACAGCCAGTGGCACAGTTCCTCAACAAACTTAATTTATAAACCGTACAGAACTATGCCAAGGTAAATTCAATTTTCAATTCTATGCCACCTTTAATAATCATTTGATGGAAAAAAAATAAAATGTCATAAAATGTAGTATAATTTTACTGATTTTGTGCCCTTTTGAATAAAAAAAACAACAAAAACATTATGTTTTCGCAGTGAATTAGTCCATAGGAGGAAATGCAATGCAGATATTGTAAATTTTCAAATTCTGACCCAGAGGTCCTGGTAAAGCATTACAGGCTTCGTCATGGACAAGGTCATAAAGGAACAAATTGGCCTTGCCTATATTCAGATTGTGTCTGCTCATTCCGGACACAAGGTGCTTTATGATTCTGACTACTTTAGAAAAAGCTTACTAGGTCATAAAGATCTTTTGAATAAGATTAGTCTTTACTCGATTCAGCTTGCTGCCCTTGGTAAGAGTGATGATGTGCGCCTCTTTGGATATGAGACATTTTTTGATCCACTGATGCAAGTGTTTGGAGCAAACAGGTGTTTTTGTGCCTGCTCTGAATCAGTACGTAAGGGGACAGTCTTTTGCGTATGTGCTGATAATTTAGGAGCCCATAGCTTGGCAGGCTTCCTAGAAAGCTTCAGTTCTGACAAACTGTGCAGATTTTGTTCGATCAGTAAGTCAAGTCTGGTCAGGTTGAGATCAGTGATTTCAATTAAGAACTGTAGAAGTTTGAATTAAATGTTTGAGCTCCTCAATTACTGACAACAAGCCGAATCAAGGATTATATGAAACTCGAGGGCCAATAATTGTGGCATCTCTGGGTCTCATACCGTGAGTTTAACACCAAAAGCAGTTGATTTGAACATCAGTCACAATGAATTGATAGATTTTTATTCGAAACCTTTTCAGTGCCAACGTTCCTGTAAATGACTTTTGATGGTTTTATATTGGGTGATGAAATACTGATGCTTTGTTTATTTTTCGGTTTCCTGGTAAAGGGTGCCATTACAAGATAAGGGTGCCGTTGTGTTTTTTGACAAGAATTATTGAGGAAAGTATATTCTTGAGAAATCCTGGTTAACTGAGAAAAGGGTGTAAGATAATAGTTCCTCATTCCCAAGGTGTCTGAATGTCCAAGACAAATGTGTGTGACACCACAGACGGCAAAAGCACTCTTGCTTTAATTTATAAACCATTGGAGTCAATACACAGACATGAGAATTTTATCTTCATGAAATTATATATTGGGGTATATAATATATAATATAATAATAATATAATTGCGGCTTGCTGCCGAAGCCATAGACAGCATCATTCAAAGTACGCTTTCTGCAGCTGAATATGAACTGGAATCCTTTTGGAAAGAACAAGGCAGGTGGTGGGGAATGACTGATCTTGACCAGAAACTTGATTCGACTCTTGACTGTGACGGCAATCAGTCTGAAGAAATCAATCAGACTCAACCTTATCATTTGAGTATATCTGTGTAAAGACATACTGTACATGATAACTCGGCAAATGTTATGTAACAATGATGCATTTTATTAGAAAATTTTTATGCTGCTGGTTGGTTGGCTTATCATCAGTAGCGATCAGTATCAGTTAAAGTATGTAATAAAATACAGTCTTGGAATTGTTATGGATCTACTACAGATCCTGTTGTATTTGATTGTATTTTCCCTGTTTGATGAGAGTGAAAAATTGAAAGGGATTTTGGATTCATATTATGCTGAGAAAGAGACAACGAATGCTGTTTTACTCTGTCAACTGAGAAAATAAAGAGTCTTAACGTAACACTCCTTGTTTCTTTAATTCTCTTTTCTTTTTTTACGTTTACGCACAAGTGACTTACGATTGAGGAACACAACAAATGATTAATCTAAAGAGGCAACAGACAGAAGAAGTGCTATTAATACAAAGTTTCAGCCATCGTTCAGGATAGTACAAGCTAGAATAGGAAGGGATAAAGGAATAGCGAGACTCCCGGATCTTCTGGGAGAGGTGGGATGTCTGGAATAGACCAGTAAGGACTGACAAGTGTTGAAACCGAGACACAGTGATAAACTCAACACGTTCCAAACCCGAATGGTTTTCTTATTTCTGCGTAACTCAAAAGATAATTTTTATTTTATTTTGTATTAACAAAATAATCATAAATCTATTTTTCAGAATATCCACAGGAATGCACACACTGTAGGGTTATGGTTAGGGTTAGAGGGTTAGGGTTAGGGTATTAAGACTGATGGTCCGATTGTCCCATTGGTGGAAGCCTCTTTGCATTATAACTATCCTTAACATTCATATAAAAAAATCCCCATTAATTATAAACAATGCATCCAGGGGAAGATCGTTGCATATCGTAGGTGACTCTTGAAATTGTTTCCGTGGCCAACCTTCCATTTCCCGATGGAGGAATATAGCCCACTTGTACAATAACATGGGAAAACTCTTTGGGCAAATAATACGGTTGGCAACTTGCCACAAGCAGTTCAATGTTCTGATCACAAATTGTCTCTTGGATGACACCACTGATCGTTCACGAAGAGGCACACACCTCCTCCTAATTTTTTACCAGTCCTCTCTGAATCTCTGTCCAGTCTGCAGAGTGAGAAATCTTCCATTCTCACATGAGAGTCTGGTATCCTATCGGACACGCAAGTCTCCGTGAAGCAAAGTAGGCTACTCTGTCGAAAAAAGGCGATCCTACCGCACAAGAGCAGACCACTTCAGTCCACTTCATTAACCAGAGAGCGGACGTTCCCCATTATCACTGCAGGTAACACAGGTTTATACCTCCGTCGACCGTTCCTAACCCGAACTCCTCCTCTGCGACCTCTCTTCCTGGTCTTAAATTTAATTTCCGACAGATCAACGTCAGGAACAAATCCACCTGAAGTAGAATGCCGCAACTCCAAGAGCTCCAGACGGCTGTAGGTGATGAAGGGCGGGCATGGCCTCGATTGACTTCCGTCCTGCAGGCCCAGTGTTTGAGTAACTCTTCAAATGACTATTCCCCAGAGCCAAAAAAGGCAAACCAACATACGAATGTTAAATACTGCCATATCAATGTCGTCAGAAGTCAGTCCAATTTAAAATTTTTAAAAACACATAAAAACATGATGCACACAAGGTAGCCGAGTCGCCAGCAAAGGGGCGGCACCTAAGAATGAAGATGCGTTTTATGAATTATACAGACTGCAAGCGTTTTCGGGTTAAAAATGAAAATAACGACATGGCTCTGGTCTCCGTGAACACAGAAAGAAACAATGGTAACTTTAACCACATTTAACAGTACATCAGCAACATGCTAACGAAACATTTAGAAAGACTATTTACAAATATCACTAGTCATGAACAGTTATTATCGATCCATATCAAGCTATTGTCACTGCTCGCTTTACAATACCTGCAGTACATCTGATAATTCGGCTGTGCAGCTCCATGACGTTAATACTGCCTTGAACATGGCCTGGCATATGCAAATGTTGGGGGCGTACATATTCATGATCCCGACTGTTGCATCACAGTATGTTGAGATTCGCCTGTTTTTCAGTGGTGTTTTTCAGTGGTGTTTTTCACGCACAAGATTTACATATGAAGTAGGAAACAATGCTGTTTGAGGCTCACAGTATGTGATTTCCACGTACAGAACTATGCCAAGGTAAATTCAATTTTCAATTCTATGCCACCTTTAATAATCATTTGATGGAAAAAAAATAAAATGTCATAAAATGTAGTATAATTTTACTGATTTTGTGCCCTTTTGAATAAAAAAAACAACAAAAACATTATGTTTTCGGAGTGAATTAGTCCATAGGAGGAAATGCAATGCAGATATTGTAAATTTTCAAATTCTGACCCAGAGGTCCTGGTAAAGCATTACAGGCTTCGTCATGGACAAGGTCATAAAGGAACAAATTGGCCTTGCCTATATTCAGATTGTGTCTGCTCATTCCGGACACAAGGTGCTTTATGATTCTGACTACTTCAGAAAAAGCTTACTAGGTCATAAAGATCTTTTGAATAAGATTAGTCTTTACTCGATTCAGCTTGCTGCCCTTGGTAAGAGTGATGATGTGCGCCTCTTTGGATATGAGACATTTTTTGATCCACTGATGCAAGTGTTTGGAGCAAACAGGTGTTTTTGTGCCTGCTCTGAATCAGTACGTAAGGGGACAGTCTTTTGCATATGTGCTGATAATTTAGGAGCCCATAGCTTGGCAGGCTTCCTAGAAAGCTTCAGTTCTGACAAACTGTGCAGATTTTGTTCGATCAGTAAGCCTGAAGTCAAGTCTGGTCAGGTTGAGATCAGTGATTTCAATTAAGAACTGTAGAAGTTTGAATTAAATGTTTGAGCTCCTCAATTACTGACAACAAGCCGAATCAAGGATTATATGAAACTCGAGGGCCAATAATTGTGGCATCTCTGGGTCTCATACCGTGAGTTTAACACCAAAAGCAGTTGATTTGAACATCAGTCACAATGAATTGATAGATTTTTATTCGAAACCTTTTCAGTGCCAACGTTCCTGTAAATGACTTTTGATGGTTTTATATTGGGTGATGAAATACTGATGCGTTGTTTATTTTTCGGTTTCCTGGTAAAGGGTGCCATTACAAGATAAGGGTGCCGTTGTGTTTTTTGACAAGAATTATTGAGGAAAGTATATTCTTGAGAAATCCTGGTTAACTGAAAAAAGGGTGTAAGATAATAGTTCCTCATTCCCAAGGTGTCTGAATGTCCAAGACAAATGTGTGTGACACCACAGACGGCAAAAGCACTCTTGCTTTAATTTATAAACCATTGGAGTCAATACACAGACATGAGAATTTTATCTTCATGAAATTATATATTGGGGTATTATTCTGTTGCCGTGACTATTACGTATTTTGTTAAATCATTGTTAGATTTAGGGTATGGTGGGGTAATGTGCCACATAGGCCTACATGGAAAGAATTCAATGCGAAATCAATATACAAGATAGCTCTTCTTACAAATAAACAGATACACGTTACCCAGCAAAGTTATAAAGGGATTTTAAGAAACTCACCTTTTAATCATAAAAATGTCAACACTCTTCATGTCATTTATCGGTTAATGTACGACAAATTTCAGCTGACTTTAAATGTTTCTCACTAAAAGCAATAGGTTACCGGATTTGTCAATTCATTTGGCACATTTCTCTTGGACGTGTGGCAATATCGCATGCTTTGGGAGGGAGAAGTGGTTCACAGAATTTAAAGAACATAGTGAAGTGGGTCAGTTTACAGTATTTAGGATTTGGTCATTAACAGTAGCATCTTGTATCTGAGAGTTAAACAGCAGTCAAAGTGAACACAATACAATGTTGTTGTTGTTTTTGTTTGTTTTTCCCCACATACGGCTCATAGACAGTTCTGAACCTTGTATTAGGATACTGAACAGAAGTTTGAGATTTTACATGTTTCTCAGCTTCCACACCTACATGTACTTTCATAACCTAGTCCACACCCACTTTGGTGTATTTGTGCTTTAAAAGGCAGCTCTGCACACCAAGTAAGTCACTGTTTCCAGCAGAGCCACAGGAAGCTGCTTCAGAAACACTTGTCTTTTCCAGCCTTTCTCTCCTCGAATCTTCAATCAAAATGAGCAAGATCATTGTTTTTAGCAAAGAGGCCTTCGAGGGCAGAACAGCTGAATTCAAGAACAATGTCCACAACTTAGTAGAAAAGGGCTTCAACGACGTCATCTGCTCCATAAAAGTCATTGGTGCACCATGGGTAGCGTATTATGACAAGAATTTTGCTGGAAAGCACCTGGTGTTTGAGGAAGGAGAATACGCTACCCTTGATGACAAAGGCCAGTTTTCTTCCCTCAAGATGGTCACAGATGACCTGGACAACCCTGAAATCCAGCTGTTCGAGCACATCAACTATCAAGGAAGAAGCGTGACCCTACGCAAAGAAACCAATCTTCACGACATTGCTTTCAGCGACATAGCTTCTTCCCACAAAGTGAAAGGTGGTGTCTGGGTGCTATACGAGCACATCAATCGTAAGGGTTCCCAGCTTATTTCTTTCCCTGGCGATGAAGTTCCCAACTATTGTCCACTCTCCTTCAACGATGTGGCCAGCCATGTGCGCCCCTTGCTGCCGAAGCCATAGACAGCATCATTCAAAGTACGCTTTCTGCAGCTGAATATGAACTGGAATCCTTTTGGAAAGAACAAGGCAGGTGGTGGGGAATGGCTGATTTTGACCAGATACTTGATTCGACTCTTGACTGTGACGGCAATCAGTCTGAAGAAACTTCATGCAATCAGACTCAACCTTATCATTTGAGTATATCTGTGTAAAGACATACTGTACATGATAACTCGGCAAATGTTATGTAACAATGATGCATTTTATTAGAAAATGTTTATGCTGCTGGTTGGTTGGCTTATCATCAGTAGCGATCAGTATCAGTTAAAGTATGTAATAAAATACAGTCTTGGAATTGTTATGGATCTACTACAGATCCTGTTGTATTTGATTGTATTTTCCCTGTTTGATGAGAGTGAAAAATTGAAAGGGATTTTGGATTCATATTATGCTGAGAAAGAGACAACGAATGCTGTTTTACTCTGTCAACTGAGAAAATAAAGAGTCTTAACGTAACACTCCTTGTTTCTTTAATTCTCTTTTCTTTTCTTTTTTTACGTTTACGCACAAGTGACTTACGATTGAGGAACACAACAAATGATTAATCTAAAGAGGCAACAGACAGAAGAAGTGCTATTAATACAAAGTTTCAGCCATCGTTCAGGATAGTACAAGCTAGAATAGGAAGGGATAAAGGAATAGTGAGACTCCCGGATCTTCTGGGAGAGGTGGGATGTCTGGAATAGACCAGTAAGGACTGACAAGTGTTGAAACCGAGACACAATGATAAACTCAACACGTTCCAAACCCGAATGGTTTTCTTATTTCTGCGTAACTCAAAAGATAATTTTTATTTTATTTTGTATTAACAAAATAATCATAAATCTATTTTTCAGAATATCCACAGAAATGCACACACTGTAGGGTTATGGTTAGGGTTAGAGGGTTAGGGTATTAAGACTGATGGTCCAATTGTCCCATTGGTGGAAGCCTCTTTGCATTATAACTGTCCTTAACATTCATATAAAAAAATCCCCATTAATTATAAACAATGCATCCAGGGGAAGATCGTTGCATATCGTAGGTGACTCTTGAAATTGTTTCCGTGGCCAACCTTCCATTTCCCGATGGAGGAGTATAGCCCACTTGTACAATAACATGGGAAAACTCTTTGGGCAAATAATACGGTTGGCAACTTGCCACAAGCAGTTCAATGTTCTGATCACAAATTGTCTCTTGGATGACACCACTGATCGTTCACGAAGAGGCACACACCTCCTCCTAATTTTTTACCAGTCCTCTCTGAATCTCTGTCCAGTCTGCAGAGTGAGAAATCTTCCATTCCCACATGAGAGTCTGGTATCCTATCGGACACGCAAGTCTCCGTGAAGCAAAGTAGGCTACTCTGTCGAAAAAAGGCGATCGTACCGCACAAGAGCAGACCACTTCAGTCCACTTCATTAACCAGAGAGCGGACGTTCCCCATTATCACTGCAGGTAACACAGGTTTATACCTCCGTCGACCGTTCCTAACCCGAACTCCTCCTCTGCGACCTCTCTTCCTGGTCTTAAATTTAATTTCCGACAGATCAACGTCAGGAACAAATCCACCTGAAGTAGAATGCCGCAACTCCAAGAGCTCCAGACGGCTGTAGGTGATGAAGGGCGGGCATGGCCTCGATTGACTTCCGTCCTGCAGGCCCAGTGTTTGAGTAACTCTTCAAATGACTATTCCCCAGAGCCAAAAAAGGCAAACCAACGTACGAATGTTGAATACTGCCATATCAATGTCGTCAGAAGTCAGTCCAATTTAAAAATTTTAAAAACACTAAAAACATGATGCACACAAGGTATGAAAGTGCTTGTTACTCCGAAGGTGTTTTTAACTCATTAGGAGAAAAAAGATGACCGTCGTGTCTGTATTCTTGATCAGACACTACATTCCACACACTAGAATATATTCACTTAGGTTCCCCATCATTGCTGTTACGAATGGAAAATAAATGTGTCTCAGTGAATTAATGCTGACTGCTTTTGACTCTAGGTTCTGCTTTCTATAGCGAGCATGTTGCTGCGGGTTCGCATTTCCCCTACCAACATCCGGAGGGTGGAGCTGCCTGAAAGGCCTGCATCTGTGGACCATTTGAAGTCTTTCCTTAGCGAGGCATTACAGCTGAAATCGGGATTCTCACTACAGTTTGAAGACCTGGGCTTTAACAATGAACTTTGTAACTTGACATCAAAGAATTGCCAGCAGCAAAAGCAACCTTAAAGGGAACCCCTGGTATTAAGACATGTATGGCTTAATATAACGTAAATGATGTCTCTAACTGAAATATGTAGTAGAAAACCCATGAAAGATTTACGTTATTTACAAAATCCACATTGTTTTATACATATTTTGGACAATGGGGGGCACCATTTTGTTTAGGTGCACAGTGCGTTCTACGTCGATGACGTCAAATGGTTGCTCTCAGTGAGCTACTGACACTGCTGACACTATTTTTACCGCAGCACAACTCGGATTATAATATACAATGCCACATTGTGTGGCTTTTGGTTGTAATTTTTGAAAGTGGTGTCTCAAGAAATGCCGAAACCAATGGCATTTTGGCAGTATTTCAAAGGTTAAAAATGAAATTTCTCTCATTAAGTACTCACCGTCGTGTCGTTCCACACCGGTAAGACCATTGTTCATCTTTGCAATACAAATTAAGATATTGTTGATGAAATCCAAGGTTTTTTATCCCCTATAGAAATCAACATAATTACCGTTGAACCTGGGCGGTCGCAACCGGAACTGAATTCTGTACCCAAATTCTACTGTGTGCAGGACCCATTGAGATACGTTTGGCAGAAGTTTCCACGCTGCCAAAAAATCTACTAAGGGAATCAGTCTCTCGAGACTGACCTCTGGTGTTTGATGTATGACCAGTACGGTGTCCTGAAGCTGCGAACCGGCAGGAAGCAACTGAACTGGCCATTTTGGATCCCTCCTCGGAGGGAGCGAACACCCCAGCGCCACTACGTAGCCGCTGCGCCCTGAAGCACGCGAGGTGGCAGGGTTGGCAGAACGGCCCCCTGAGGGCGCCGAGGGGAGACGGGCACCATGCACTGAGGTGGACACCGACTCACCCCGGAGGGGACAGCCCTCAAAAGCCTGACACCACTGGCGTCAGGACTTTTTTCCCCGAAGCCTTCCGTTGGATAATGACGGTCCGTCTGAAAGATCTGTCTTATCCCTGGTCGACCTCGGTTGTGAGCGCTGACCTGACCCCCAGTCCTTCTGTGGGGGGGCGCGGGAAGCAACGCTCACTTTCTGTTGCGCCCGGTATGAGGAGCTCGTACTCGGCTGGGACTGCACCTTTTGACTAGCAGTCCCAGAGACCTGAGATCGGCGGGGAAGAAATTTAGAAAAAGCTGCCGCCTGTTTTTTTTGCTTCTTGAAACCTCTCGACGACTGTGTTGACGGAGTCGCCGAAGAGGCCAGGCGGTGTTAGGGGAGCACCCAGAAGAAAAGACCGATCTCTGCCTTTCATGTCAGCGAGGTTGAGCCACCAGGGCTGCCATAGACCGCCCAATAGATCTGGCGGTCTCCTTGGTAGCACGGAGAGAAAGATCTGTAGCTTTTCTAAGCTCAGTAAATGCCTCGCGACTGACTTCCCTACTCTCATCTAGGTCTTTGAGCAGGTCTGCTTGATAAGCTTGGAGAACAGCCATAGTATGTAAACAGGCTGCCGCCTGACCTGTTGCCGAGTACGCTTTACCCACTAAGACTGAAGATGTACGTAGTGGCTTAGTGGGTAATTTCGGGGCTTTTAGGGAGGCGCGGAGGTTGTGCGCGAGAAGGAAGAAAGCGCTCGTCTAATAAACTCGCTTGACGGGCTTCCTGTTTCTCAGCCGGCCAGCTTATGTTCAATCTGGCCACCGCTCTAGTAACAACCTCCACTAGCTCCTCATATGCTTGTGTGTGTGGTGGCGACTCATCACTTTCACTTTGACCGATACTAACAACGTCCAGTTCCTCGGAACTGGAGCATTGCAGCATCGGCACCTCATCAGGGGCAGAAGAAACCGCAGAGCGTGCTTCTGCCTCCTGAAATGAAGCACTGGGTCCCGCAGGTAAAGGCAGAGAAAGGGCAGAGCCCATTTCTAACCCCTCTGCGAGATCCATTTGCGAGCCCCACGACACGAGCCTTCACTGTGCCTCAGCAGCAGCGGGACCTGAGCCGCGGGGAGCGCGAACCAAACCGCTTTCCTTGAAAAGCGCCTGGCAGGAGCGGAGCGTCTTCATAGACGTTTGATCGCAGTGCACGCAGCCAGCTCCCTCGAGAGCTGACTGTGCATGCTCCACTCCCAGGCAAACAACACAAAGCTTGTGTGCATCTCCCGTCTCGTCGTGATATAGCAAGGACAAGGAGGTGCACACGGCCTGAATTAAGGTAAATAAAGACAGACAGTATCATACATAGCGCTTACTTCATTTAGTATAAACGGATAAACCCACCTCCACTCACTCACACAAGCTCAGAGATCAACTCATCACTGGGCATCACAGGTACTCCACTTCACTGGTTTGAATCCTATCTCACAGGAAGGTCTTTCAGGGTTGCCTGGAGAGAGGAGGTATCCAAAGCACATCAACTGACCACGGGGGTTCCTCAGGGATCAGTTCTTGGACCCCTCCTCTTTTCCATTCACACTACCATCACTTCCACTCACTCTTATGAGACTACATCCCTACCAGAAGCCTGCGATCACTAAATGAGCGAAGGCTCGTGGTACCTTCACAGAGAGGCACAAATTCGCTCTCCAGAACATTCTCGTTCACTGTTCCTTGCTGGTGGAACAATCTCCCTGCCTTCATCCGGAGTGCAGAATCCCTGACAATATTCAAAAGACAGCTGAAAACTGTAAAGTAAAGGTGTTTTAATCAGTATATCTGGAAAGAAAGTAATGTTTACAAACCCTGATTTGATAAAGTGATTTTGAGGGTGACAAAAAAAAAAAAATCTAATTTAATGTGTGTCGTCATTATATCACAAAAAATAAAATAAATAGAAGCATGACACAGAATGACTTAAAGACTCTGAGAATGAAACCAACCTGTTTGTTCCTCAGTATCTTCATGTTTGACTCTGAATGTTTCTTCAATCCTCACGTCTTCACTCTCCTCTTTAATAAACGGCATCTTTATAATAGTGTGTCACGTGGATCTCAGTCGCTTCACCAGGAGTTTTTCTGTGTGTTTGGACACTCTGTCATGATTAAGACCAAACTAAATCTCTGGGTGCGTCATGAAAACATTGTCAGTTATGTTGTCATTACACGTTTGTGTTCTTGTTGTATTTACACTGGTGAACTGCAGGAGTCATCAGCGTGATTCAAACAATTACAAACTGTTAATCATTTGATTCAGCTGAATCTGAATTGGTTTCCAAAAGTTTGTTTCTCTATCATTACTTGACAGAGACCAAACAGTGTTTATGATGAACTGATTCACAATATAGGGAGCGAAATGAGACGCATCTTTTCTGTTACTTGTGTGTGAATGAGCATTACTCATAAGAAACTATGTTAATTAATGTTATTAAATGCTTATTTCACAGTTCTCTATATACTTGTCTGAAAGGGTTGTATTGATTTAAACACTTTAAATGATTAAAAACACAAGCCTTTCTTCTGAAGAATCACAGATGCAGCAACGTGTCGCAGCCTTATGTCATATCGCCACACCAAAATAAAAGTCCTGTTCACACGAAATAGAAATTCACATACAAAAAAACACATTCTAATTATAAGATAAAGGATTGATTCAAAGGAGTCCAAAAGCTATCAACACCAATGAGATTTCTGCAAAAGCTTCCGCTCCCATGTTTTGAATGAATAGAATCTGGGTTAATTAGCCAATTTCACAAGTTATTAAAGGGTAAAGTCAGTTCCGCCTATGGGTCTGCAGCTATTATATTAATATGCTCTTTTCTGTTTTCCAAGTTGCTGTTGTATAATCTACTAAAGAAATTATTTTCTACTTGTTTGTAGTTTGTAGCAGTGTTTTGAAATCGGCCCATATAGATATTGTTGAAAAGTCTTTATTTAGTTTTTTTGGCGCACAAAAAGTATTCTTGTCGCTTTATAATATTAAGATAGAACCACTGAACTCACATGAACTGTTTAAAATATGTTTTTAGTACCTTTAAAGTTTGTACATTTTCCCAACTGTGGCAACATAAGTACACTTAACATAAATGCAATCATTTGCACTAAGACTTTAAGTGTAGTCAGATAAACAAAATATACAGAAGTGTTTTATAAGTGCATTACTTAAAAGTGTGCTATGAACGCTTTACATAACATTTTAGTGGACTTTTTAATGTAGTTATCACCAAGTTCTATTTTAATGGATTTTCATGACAAATACAGTAGAAATGTATTAGTTACAAATAAAACTCTATCAACATATACAGTTGTGCTCAGAATTATTGGCAAATATGATCTTGGTAAATATGTTCAAAGATGACTATAAAAATAAATCTGCATTGTTTATCCTTTTGATCTTTAATCTTTGATTGAAGAAAGGAATTGAAAGTGTGGGGGGGGGCACATTATGAAATAAATGTTTCTCTCTAAAACACGTTGGACACAATTAACGGTATTCAATACTTTTCAATACTTTTTGCAACCTCCTTTTGCCAAGATAACAGCTCTGAGTCATCTCCTATCATGCCTGATGAGTTTGGAGAACACCTGACCAGAGATCAGAGATCATTCCTTCATGCAGAATCTCTCCAGATCCTTCAGATTCCAGCTCCATGTTGGTGCTTCTTCTCTTCAGTTCTTTAGGGTTCAGGTCAGGACTGGGACGGCCATGGCAGAAGCTTCATTTTGTGCTCAGTGACACATTTTTGTGTTGGTTTTGATGTTTGTTTTGGATCATTGTCCTGATGGAAGATCCAACCACGGCCCATTATTGGATTTCTAACAGAAGCGGTCAGGTTTTGATTTTTATCTGTTGGTATTTGATAGAATACATGATGCCATGTATCTGAACAAGATGTCCAGGACCTCCAGCAGAAAAATAGGCCCACAACATTAAAGATCCAGCAGTATATTTAACCGTGGGCATGGGGTACTTTTTATCCATGTGTGCACCAAACCCATCTGGTGGGTTTGCTGCCAAAAAGCTCTTTTTTTAGCTTCATCTGACCATAGAAGCCGGTCCCGTTTGAAGGTCCAGTCATGTCTGACAACTGAATATGCTGGAGATTGTTTCTGGATGAGTGAGGAGGATTTTTCTTGAACAACTTGTGGGGATGTAGGTGTTGTTTGATCATTTTTTTTAGGCTTTCTGAGATTCAAGACTCAACTAATCTCTGCAATTCTCCAGCTGTGATCCTTGGAGAGTCTTTGGCCACTCAAACTTTCCTCCTCACTTAACATTAGGACGATTTAGACACACGTCCTCTTCCAGGCAGATTTGTAACATCTTTAGTTGATTGGAACTTCTTAATTATTGCCCTGATGGTGGAAATGGGGATTTTCAATGCTTTAGCTATTTTCTTATATCCACTTTGTGAAGCTCAACATCTTTTTCTGCACATCAGAACTATATTCTTTGGTTTTCCTCATTGTGATGAATGATTAAGGGAATTTTGCCTTTGTGTTTCCTCATGTTTATACCCCTGTGGAACAGGAAGTCATGGCTGGACAATTTCATGTTCATGATCACCCTGGTGTGCTAAAAATGTAAATATGGATGGGAATATACTTCAGAGATATTTTACACATAAGAATTTCTAGGGGTGCCAATAATTGTGGCCAACATGTATTGGAGAAAAACATTTATTTCATAATGTGATTTTCCCCCCACTTTCTATTGTTTTACTTTGATGAAAGGTTAGAATTTTGCTAATTTTATGAATTAAAGATCAAAAGGATAAACAATGCAGATTTATTTTTACAGTCATCTTTGATCATACTTATCAAGGGTACCAATAATTCTGACCACCACTGTAATTAACTACATCATATAAAGGGAATATTAACATAGTTACAGTCCATTTGAAATGGATTATTTAATGTATAAAAATATGTAGGCAATACCTTATAAATACATTTTGTATGTATTTATTATATATTATCCTTATATTTGAAATACATCATAAGTCTATTTTTATGTCTGATGAGTATATTTAAAAGTGTATGAAAGATGGGTTCAAGAGTACTACAAGTGAATTTTTAAAGAAGAATTTTTAGTATATTAAGTACAAAATTAGTGTGTGAAAATACAGCACTGTAAATATGGAAGTGTACCAAGTGTACTGAAATATTGTATTTTAGTGCACTTTTTTTCACCCGGGTAGTCAAAAGAAACAACAACAACAAATTCTGCAATTCTGAGACTTATTTTAATGACGTTCATGACAGCTGTTGACTCTTCTGTCAGACGCAGTTTAAATAAAGCGTGTCTGAGAAAAACTTGATTCAGTATCTAAGGTCAGATAATATGTTCTCAGGCTATATGTCAGTGTCATTATTCTAATGTTATTTTCGTAACTGCAATTTGGACCTTCAACCTGTTGAACCCCAGTGAAGTCCACTATATGGAGAATGTTTTCCTCAAAAACCTTCATTTCTTTTCGACTGAAGAAAGAAAGACATCTTGCATGACACGGGGGTGAGAAAATTATCAGAAAAATTTTAATTCTAAAGTGAACTAATCCTTAAACTGTGAAACACTTTCCACACTGATGACAATAAAAAACCCTTGTGAGAATCCTCACGTGGGTCTCATTTTCCACACATGAATCTCTTCTCTCCGGTGTGAACTCTCATGTGAGTTTTAAGATTTCCTTTCTGTGTGAAGCTCTTCCCACACGGTTTGCAGGTGTAAGGCTTCTGTCCAGTGTGAAGTCTCATGTGAACGATGAGGCTACTGTTATGACTGAAACTCTTTCCACACTGAAGGCATGTGAACGGTTTCTCTCCAGTGTGACTGTTCATGTGACACCTAAGGTTTAGTTCTGTCGTGAAACTCTTTCCACACTGATCACATATGAACAGCTTCTCTCCAGTGTGAATTCTCATGTGGTAATCAAGAGTGTTTTTATGTGTAAAACTCTTTCCACACTGAGTGCAGGTGAAACGCTTCTCTCCAGTGTGAATCCTCATGTGGACGTCAAGGCTTTGTTTTCGACCGAAACTTTTTCCACACTGTTGGCAGGTGAAAGATCTCTCTCCAGTGTGACTGTTCATGTGGTAATCAAGGATGATTTTCTGTGTGAAATTCTTTCCACACTGAGTGCAGGTGTAAGGCTTCTCTCCAGTGTGAAGTCTCATGTGGACGATGAGGCTACTGTTATGACTGAAGCTCTTTCCACACTGACCGCATGTGAACGGCTTCTCTCCAGTGTGACTGTTCATGTGACACCTAAGGTTTGGTTCTGCTGTGAAGCGTTTCCCACACTGCTGGCAGATGAAAGGCTTCTCTCCAGTGTGAATTCTCATGTGTATTTTGAGGTTTCCTTTTTGAGTGAAACTCTTTCCACACTGATGACATGTGTGAGGTTTCTCGCCAGTGTGAACTCTCACGTGGACTGCAAGGTTATGTTTTTGACGGAAACACTTTCCGCACTGATGGCATGTGAAAAGCTTCTCTCCAGTTTGTTCTCCAGTCATAAAATCATGATGTTTCTCATATTGATTTTCCTCTTCAATTTCATTCAGTTGTTGACTCTCCTCTTTTAGCACCATCAGGTCTAAAATGAAAAAACAAAACAAATGCAAGTTAATCCCAGTTTAATGGTACAAAGTAACAGAAATTAAAACCAAGATAAAGCATCAAAACCAACAACATATAAACCGATCAGGCATAACATTACGAGCACTGACAGGTGAAGTGAATAACACTGATCATCTCTTCATCACGGCACTTGTTGGTGGATATATTAGGCAGCAAGTGAACATTTTGTCCTCAAAGTTGTGTGTTAGAAGCAGAAGAAATGGGCAAGTGTAAGGATTTGAGAGAGTTTGACAAGGACCAAATTGTGATGGCTAGACGACTGGGTCAGAGCATCTCCAAAACTGCAGCTCTTGTGGGGTGTTCCCGGTCTGCAGTGGTCAGTGTCCATCAAAAGTGCTCCAACAGTGGTGAACCGGCGACAGGGTCATGGGCGGCCAAGGCTCACTGATGCACGTGGGGAGTGAAGGCTGGCCCGTGTGGTCCGATCCAACAGACGAGCTACTGTAGCTCAAACTGCTCAAGAAGTTAATGCTGGTTCTGATAGAAAGGTGTCAGAATACACAGTGCATGGAGTATGGAAAGAGCCAACAGTGGACATGTGAGCATCAGAACTGAACCACGGAGCAATGGAAGAAGGTGGCCTGGTCTGATGAATCACGTTTTCTTTTACATCACGTGGATGGTCGGGTGCGTCTCTTACCTGGGGAACACATGGCACCAGGATGCACTATGGGAGGAAGGCAAGCCGAAATTGAACTATGTTAGTAATGATGGAACTTGCGATGTTAGTTGGCTAATGATGCTTTTGGGAAACGCACCCCAGATTGCTACTACTTGTATATCAAGACATGTCTCATCAAACACAAGTATGGTGTGCCACAGGGCTCAGTATTGGGTCCTCTGCTTTTCTCATTGTTTATGCTTCCCGAGGGAGATTATCTTTCACTGTTATGACAATGTTACTCAGTTTTACATTTCTTCACACGCTGCTAACTTATAGTTGTGTCGTATAGTTAAAGTTTTTTCTGGTTGTATTAATGATATAAAAGATGGGATGACTAGTAATTAAGTAAGGTGATAGATCTCAATGTGTGTACTGTTAATGCAATGCACTTACTGCCTCAGATGCGGCCGTTATAATAATAATATATAAATATATAAATAAAGGTAACTTGACTTGTTACTGTACTAGTGTTCAGGATAATAAAGTTATTAAAAGTTATAACTGGCTGCCATGTTGTTCTCCATAAGAAAGTTTATCGTTTTTACCTACTAAACAACAGAGCAGATTATTATGTTACAATGATAATCATTTGTTTGCAAACAAAATGTTTTTCTCCCTCTGAATTTTATGAGTTTCTGAATATTGTTAGCTTCCATGTGCATTGCACAGAAATAAATGATAAATAAATACATACCACTGCATTAGTAAGTGATAGAAATTAATGGTTTCAATTCAGTAGCATTTATTGGGGTTAACACAAAATGGTTATTTATGTTACATCTGTATTACTTTTCCTAATGTAATGCCTGACATGTCATAATAACAGATGCCCAGTGTGGAAGTAGGATCTTTTCAGGTTTAAGGCAGCATTAGTATTAGTCTGGTCATGTGATCTCAACATGTCTAGTGTCCACATGAGGCGACCCCCTCCGTGTCAAATAAAAGTGCTTTAATTAGGAAACTCGTGTGACATTCTTAAAAAATATCACTCATTTCTGTAGAGCTGGACATTTTAATAAGGATCAAATTACTTTTCAGTTCAGCATTGAGAATGAAACCAACCTGTTTGTTCCTCAGTATCTTCATGTTTGACTCTGAATGTTTCTTCAATCTTCACGTCTTCACTCTCCTCTTTAATAAACGCCATCTTTATAATAGTGTGTCACGTGGATCTCAGTCGCTTCAGCAGGAGTTTTTCTGTGTGTTTGGACACTCTGTCATGATTAAGATGAGAATAATTAACAGAAAGAAAAACATCTCAATCAGCTCCAGTTTAGTGCACTGGTAAAGGAGTCATCAGAGTGGGAGCTAATGGCCTTAAGCCCGGGATACTGCATGATTTTTGGCTGTCCCAGACGAAAGATTGCCATCATGAAACAATCGTGGCGATTTCTGTGATCGTGGCTCTTAATCGGTGGTCCTATGTCGTACAGTGAGAGAGGTTCAAAGACGGGCGTTTTCCCGGTCTTGCGACCAAAGACATTTTCTGACAATGTCAGAAATTCAGCATGATCAATGTGTGTTTGCTGCTACGACCTACATGTACTGACCAGCCAATAAAAATGAGACATGAAATCAATACGTCATGACGCTAAAACTTAAAACTGCTCACCTTAAGCTCTTTTCCCTTCTTCCTTTTTTTTCAGCACACATAAAAACTACAACTGCCAACATGCTGATGATGTTTTATTCTTCTATAGAAACTTGCATCGTAGCCTACGAGTCGATAGATGTCATCATCGTTCAGTCTGCATGCATGTCGTACCCAAGTTTAGTAGATCCATGTCGCAGTGTGATTTGTAATGATCTTATAGGATTGCTAAAATCGTGCAGTGTATCCCGGGCTTTAAATAACCTGATTAGACAAAAAATAAAATAAAATAAAAATAAGGTTACAGGAACCGATTTTACAGAATCTTATTTTTGTTATGATTTATATTAGGCATTTAATAACTCTTAGATTATATTTAATGAGTTGCACTTCCATAAACATTTGCAACTGATTTTTTAAGTTGACATTAAAGATGTTTGTGTTTGTTCTCTTTGCATTTGCACAGTTTTGATAAGCATTTGTTTCAACTGACTTGTTTCAACTCAGTTTCTCTATCATTACTTGCCAGAGACCAAACAGCGTGTTTATGATGAACTGCTTCACAATAAAGGAGCTCAATGAGACCTTTGGTGTTACACATGTTTACTCACAAAAACTGTTCTTTTATAAGAGACATTGCAGTGTTACATTTATTAAAAATGGACTCATTGCACAGTTCTCTATAAAATTGTCTTTGGGTTATATTTGTTTAAATGATTAAAAACACAAACCTTTCCTCAGCAGAATCACAGATGCAGGAGCGTGGAGCAGCCTTATGACGTCATGTCACCACAGCAAAATAAAAGTCCTCTTCACACGCTAAATAAAAATAATAGAAATTCACATACAAAAAACTCATTAAAAGTGATTCAAAGGATAAATCACAGATTTCCAAAGCTTTCAATACCACATATTTTTCCAAAAGCTTTTGGCTTATATATAAATGTAAGCAAGTGTGAAGTAATCGCAATACCAACTACAGAGCATTTGTGATATTCTTAATCATATATAGTCAAGTATCTTGATCTTCATATTATAAAAGATTGAAAATAACAATACTTAAATATTTTAATGTAATATTTAAATATATAAATATAAACCTAAATATTTTAAATTTTATTTAAAATTAACTATTTTGGCTGTATTTTATTAACTAAAACTGAATCCTTATAATGATGTATATATCCAACATCTCAGTTTCACCACAGAATATAAGAGCAAATCAAAATTTCATCTATATGTGGAAAAAAGTGCATTATACTAAAGGGCGACGACTGTGAAGAATTTCATTGATGACAGGTTTGAAATGATTGATTTTGACTTTCTGAATTAAATTGGTCAAAATCACTTCTTCCTTTAATCTAAATTGTAATGAAATATGATTTACAGTTCCCTGAACTATCTTTAAGAACATTTACAGTATGGATTTTGTGCTGAAATGTGTCTACAGTATAAAGACAAACATATACAGAAATTGATATACAGACATAATTTTACCCCCCATAATAGCCCTCTATGGAATAAGAGATGCATAGTGAAAATGTATTTGATATTATTTATCATGAATAACATAATAGGTATTTTATATACATAAATAATATTCAGAAGCTTTATTTGAAATGATTAAGGATCAAACATAAGAAATGGCATTTATCATGTCTGATTTTATTTGACATGCACACAGGCGTGCTTGTTTAGGACGGGTTTGTGTTGAAGAGAAAAAGTAATTTATTGACAATGTTCTCTCTCTCTTAAAATGTAGACGAATGTAAATGACAGCATTTTCATATATGGCTAGGCAAGAATATTGAAGTCTATCAGGTAAAACAAGAGCTTATTGATGCAATACACTGTAGTTTTATTCAGATTTTAGGAGGCCATCTGTAATGTTTGGCAGGAACAGACGATATGGCAGGCAAAGATGCAAACAAACATAAACAAGCTTAACAAGGTAATGAGTTAACAAGACACACCTGGGGAGGACAATCAAGGTGAAAAGACTACAAACTGACAAAAAAATAATGGCACATTGGACAGAAAACAGGAAGTTTAACAAAAGTCCAAAGACAAACATGGAGAACGTGTTCCCTCTTAAAGAGTGGATTTCAGATGCTGCACAAAAAAAAAAAAAAAAAAGGAGATGAAGGGCCAGACCAGTGGAATGGAAGAGGGCTTGGAGACTGAGGCAGAGCAGGGAGCCAGGGCGGAGCCAGCATATCAGGGAGCCAGGGTGGAGAAAGCAGAGGGGGCATCCAGGGCAGAGCAGGTGACCAGGACAAAGCAGGTGGCCAGGGTGGAGCCGGTAGAGCATGTGTCCAGGGTGGAGCCGGCAGAGCAGGTGACCAGGGTGGAGCCAGCAGAGCCGGTGACCAAGGCAAAGCAGGTGGCCAGGGTGGAGCCGGTAGAGCATGTGTCCAGGGTGAAGCCGGCAGAGCAGGTGACCAAGGCAAAGCAGGTGGCCAGGGTGAAGCCAACAGAGCAGGTGACCAGGACAAAGCAGGTGGCCAGGGTGGAGCCGGTAGAGCATGTGTCTAGGGTGGAGCCGGCAGAGCAGGTGACCAGGGTGGAGCCAGCAGAGCAGGTGACCAGGACAAAGCAGGTGGCCAGGGTGGAGCCGGTAGAGCATGTGTCCAGGGTAGATTCGGCAGAGCATGTGTCCAGGGTGGAGCCGGCAGAGCAGGGAACATCAGGGTGGATCTGGCAGAGCTGGTGACCAAGGTGCAGCCGGCAGAGCAGGTGACCAGTGTGGATCCGGCAGAGCAGGTGACCAGGGCAGAGCAGGTGACCAGGGAGGAGCTGGTGGAGCATGTGACCAGGACAGAGCTTGTAGAACGGGTGACCTGTACAGCCAGTGGAGCATGGGACTAAGGTGGAGCTAGCGACCAGGGTGCAGCCAGTGGAGCAGGTGACCATCACTGCATAGGCAGAGCCTCAGAGTTTATTGACGGCCTCACTGGCTATAACAGGACAGTTAGAAAATTGAGAAATAGCACAGAGGGTTCAGAGATGGCCACCATGGCCATGACAGGGACTTCATGATCGGTCTCCATAGCCACAACAGAGTCAAAAGTAGGAACAAAGAGTTTTACAAAGCGTATTTTCAACAGTGGATGTTGCCACCTCTGGAGGAGCTGTCAGGGTCAATGCCGCCTTGGGAGGAGCAGCAAGAAGTGTGTTTCGAAATTAGAGTAAAGTGGTTCATTTAGACCACTGCAATAAAAAACAAACAGTGAACTGTCCGGCAAATGTGTCTGGTATGTTATAAATACGTTTTGGTTTGGTTTGTTTATTTATACAGCACTACTAAAAACAACTGAGGTTGAACCAAAGTGCTTTACATAGCTGCATTTTGCACAGATGGTGGGTGTGCCAGAGATGCAGTGGAGATGCCACCATAAAGAGAATTACAAAAATCGAGATGTGATAAAACAAAGGTGATAAGAAAGGTTTGGTTTTTACTAGAAGACGCAGGATATAAAAGCAGGCCCGTACCACCAAATTTATTTTTCGATATTTTTTCGATATTATTTTTCGAAACGATTTTTTTCACAGACATTTTGTAGTACGGTGCCAACGGACTCAAATCTAAACGGACCTGGGTAAAGACATTTGGCTGGCCGAATACAATGACCTCTGTTTTGTCCTCGTTTACGTTAAAAAAATGTTGCCATCCAGTTTTTAACATTGTTTAGGCAAGCTAAAAGAGAATCCAAAGATTTTGTTGGGTGTCATTGGCGAAACAATGGAATGATACTCCATGCTTTCTAAAGATGCTACCCAGCGGGAGTTTTGGGGAAGTATCCTGTACACAGTTAAAGCAGAAGCTGTGTAACTGTGTATGTGTGCTTCATAATATTAAGGTTGAACCACTGCAGTCACATGACTGTTTTACCAATACCTTTCTGGACCTTGAAAGTGTTGATTATATTGCTGTCTATGGACGAGTCATAAACCTCTCGGATTTCATCATAAATATCTTAATCTGTGTTCTGAAGATGAACGAAGGTCTTACAGCTGTGGAACAACATGATGGTGAGTAATTAATGACAGAAATTTCATATTTGGGTGAACTAACCCTTTAGCATATACCTTTAACTGTACTTTAACTCTTTCCTTGCCAATGTTTTTTTTTTTAAAACGTTGTGCCAGCAAGTTGTGTTTTTTATCTTTTTCACAAAAATGTCATGCCCCCAGAATATTTTGTTGAATGAATATCTGAACGTACAATATATCAAAAGTAAGAACTGAGCCTCTGCTTAAAAAAAAAAAACATTTTATTCTAACTTCATGCATTTTTTTTTATAACAACACTGTAGCTGTTTCATAAAATACTGAAAAAAAAATCATTTTCGTCAAAAACTTCATCTGTATGGGATTCGAAACAATGATAAAAATAAGATATATATATACATATAGATGTAGTAGATCCATCAACACCCTCAAAGCTTCATTATTTCCTCCTCATGGGTTCGACATTTAATTCAGTAACATTAGACAAATTGCAGATATGCTGTTAAATGTTTGATGATCGATTTACATGTGCGTCAGCAATGCTTCTATCACTTGTTTCTGCTTCTTCTTCACCTGCGTTTTGATCCGGATATTCTGTACTTTCTGAAGATGTGTAATATCACCCCCTACGGTATAAAAGTGAAAAAATGGATTGCCAGAAAATTCAGGTAATGGCTGGGAAAGTGTTAAGTAGATTCCTATTCCTATTCCTAAGTGAATTCCTATTTACCCTACCAGTGGACTAGCCTACACAAAAATGTACATACTCAGAAACGTGTTTTCTTTATAAATCAATATTTTCAAACAATGTCCGTTTATGAGAGTATCTAAAACTACATGAAAAACAGGATTTAAAAGGCTACTCAATTAAGGCCCAGTTTCACAGACAGGGCTTAGCCTAAGCCAGGATTAGGTCTTAGTTCAATTAGGATATTTAAGTAACTTTTATCAACATACACTAGAAAACATTACTGGTATGCATCTTGAGATAAAACAATGGCACTGGCATATTTTAAGATCTGTCAGTAAAAGTTGCTTCCAGTTAAAACAGCTCAAACATGCATTTTAGTTCAGAACTAGATTAAGCCCTGTCTGTGAAACCGGAGGTAAAAGAGTAAACACATCTACAGGCCAAGTTCACATAGAATACTTTATTACACTTTCAGTATATCAAAAAATCGAGTACAAATATAGGCTAGGTATAAGTTGAGTATACTTAAGTGTAATTTGTAAGTATATTTTTACGTACATAAAGTATATTTCTGATGAGTAAATAAAAAGTAAACGGAAAGTATTTTGTAAGGGGACTCTTTAACAAAGAACTCAAACAAGGTCTTTTCTTATGTATTTGTAAGTGTTCTGTTTTTATTAGACTGATCACAAATGAATTGTCTTTCTCCAGAATGAATGAGCAGATGATTGCTGAAATTGCTCCTTTTTCTAAACCTTTATCACACTGAGGAAAATGGCTTTTTTTTTTTCATAATGAGTTTGCAAATGCCGTTTCAACTCTGAGTGATATGTAAAGCACTCTTCACACTGAAGACACTTGTAAGGCTTCTCTCCAGTGTGAACTCTCATGTGAATCTTAAGGTTTCCTTTAAGCGTGTAGCTCTTTTCACACTGAGGGCAGGTGAAAGGCTTCTCTCCGGTGTGAATTCTCATGTGATTCTCAAGATTTGCTTTGTGTGTGAAACTCTTTTCACAGCGATGGCATATGTAAGGCTTCACTACAGTGTGAATTTTTACATGCTTCTTAAGGTGATTCCTGTCAGTGAAACTCCTTTCGCATTGAGGACATATAAAATACTTCCCTCCTGAGTGAATCCTCATGTGATGATTAAGAGTTTCTTTATGTCTGAAACTCTTTCCACACTGATCACAAACAAACCGCTTCTCTCCAGTGTGAACTGTCATGTGAATCTTAAGATTTCCTTTGACTGTGAAGCTCTTATCACACAGTTTGCAGGTGTAAGGCTTCTCTCCAGTGTGATTTATCATGTGGGCATTAAGGTCTCTTTTCAGTTTAAAACTATTCCCACACTGAGAGCATATGAACGGTTTCTCTCCAGTGTGAATTCTCATGTGAATCTTAAGATTTCCTTTTAGTGAGAAACTCTTCCCACACAGATTACAGGTGAAAGGCTTCTCTCCAGTGTGGATTTTCAAGTGGACATTAAGACTTTCTTTTCGACCGAAACTCTTCCCACACTGTTGGCAGGTGAAAGGCTTTTCTCCAGTGTGAACTCTCATCTGGAGGTTTCCAGTTTCTGTTTTAGGAGTCTGCGAGTCACTAACAGATTTTTCTCCAGTCATGAAATCATGACATTTCTCATACTGATATTTATCTTCCATTTCATTCAGTTCTTGACTCTCCTCTTTCAGCACCATCAGGTCTAGGGTGAAAAAAAACAAAAAACAAGTTAACAGTTTAATGACACAAAGCAACAGACATGAAGACATTTAGACATGCTAGGTCCTACACCCACTACACAACTGGAAAAAAAGGTGTAACCAGTAATCTGAGAACCTCTTGTCAATATTGTTAATTCTTTGCTTTCCATTCCATGGGTTTACTCAAGGGTACATTTGACCATAGGTCTGACAGCTCATGGACGCAGGCTTCTGGACAATGCGCCCTGCCCAACTGGACACCAAGCCCACTTTCATTGTATCGAATGGGATCCATTACATGCATTGTATTGAATGGGATATGTTTAACTTGAATTCCAGTGTGTGCCCTCTGTCAGAATCTAGAGGTTCCCCAAAAGTCTCCAAAACAAGCAAAAATACACTGGTAGTGGTACTCCAGGATCACCAGCAGGATGAGGTTCAAGTCCCTGCAGTTTATGCCTTATAGTTTTTTTGGATAACACTTTATGTTAGGGTCTTTCAACTAGTTGCTTATCAGCACGCATATTACTAGAATATTGGCTATTTATTAGTATAAGCACAAATCAATGCCTTATTCTGCATTACCTCATTCTACATTCTTAATTCTACCCAATACTTTAACAACTACCTTACTAACTATTAATAAGCTGTAAATTAGGAGTTTATTGAGAGAAAAGTTGTAGTTAATAGTTTATATGCGTTCCCTATACTAAAGCATTCCCTTTTTGTTGTTGTTTTTTTTGAGGGCGGGGAGTGGAGGGGTGTCTTCTTGAAACTCTAGATTCTGATAGAGGGAACTGAGACTTGGGCAGGGATGGGCAAACTCTGCCCTGGAGGGTCAATGCCCTGCAGAGTTTAACTCTAACCCTGATAAAACTCACCTGCTTGTAGCCTTCTAGTAATCCTAAAGGCACTGATTAGCTGGTTCAGGTGTGTTTGATTAGGGTTGGAGCTAAACTCTGCAGGGATGTGGCCCTCCAGGACTGACTCAACAGAGCCAGGCCTGCTCTAGAGCCTTCCAGATCGGAGATATGGAGTTCGCAAGTGCAATTTATTCCATTGTACAAAATAGCATCTTTATTTACAGTGGAATTTTGGGATGAAACTTGACGCTGCTGACTCTGCTGAGTGCGCACCATTACATAAATTGGAAATGGACATGTTCGTTTCCAATCTATTCAATGTGCCCCAGGCTTTTGGGGCATTTTAAATCAAGATCCTTTCATGATAAAACTATTTTATTGCACTCAGCAGAACCAGTATTTTGTACAGTGGTATAAACTGTAAGTGGACTCTCCATATCTCAGTTTTGAAGAGATCTAAACAGCCATTACTTGTGTTGTTGCCTATGTCTCGTTGCCCTCCATTAGAATCTAGTCCCGTCCTGCAGAGTTTAGCTCCAACTTGCCTCAACACACCTGCATGAAAGTTTTTAGTATGCCTAATTAGACCTCAATTAGCTGGTTCAGGTGTGTTTAATTGGGGTTGGAGCTAAACTCTGCAGGACAGTGGCCCTCCAAGACCAAGTTTGGACACCCTTGATCTAGAGCATCAAGGAGATTGAAGAAACTTGAAAATTTTCACCAAAAAAATCTTAAACATCTACTGAATTAAGCACACTCAACTTTTCCCTTTGTGATCCTTTGACCCCTGAACAAAGTTGTAGGCTCACCAAAAGTCGAGTCACGTACATGTGCCCCACAGTGATTCTAGGTAAAAAATAAATAAATAAAAAAAAGTCCAGAAACAGACAAACAGAGGCACAGACACCCCATTAATTAACAGGCAAATGGTATTAAAATTTTGGCCTTTATCCATAAACCCTTTAAATATACTTCCTTCACTGCCTTCCTTCATATCTATCATATGTATGTTTTTTTGCCTGTTGTAATATTCCAGATAGTCCACTTTGTTGTCTTGCCATATTTGTTTCACATGGTTGTCTATCCTACATACTTAATTTTCATTGTCATCAATGCGCTGTTCAGCCTTGTTCACTCTGCCTACAAAGCCAATCATATTGGAGTGTAAGTTTACGATGGAGCTTTGTAAATATGCTGTTTTAGAGTCTAAAACAGCTTCCTTAATTTATTGGCTTCCTTGGCTTCCTTAATTTATTAGAGGAAAACTGCAAGCATACTGACAGGGCTATAACTGCCCTTGTCCAACTCGGCTTAATTTAGCATGTACAGTCTGGCACCATCTTTTGCTGCATCTCCTCCAGCAAGGTTTTCGGAAGATCTTTCTTAGGTTTAAAGCAGTGGTGTCAAACTCAGTTACTGGAGGGCCACAGCCCTGCAGACTTTAGCTTCAACCCTAATTAAACACACATACACCTGGTTTCACAGACACGGCTTAAGCTAGTCCTAGACTAAAATGCATGTTTAAGCTGTTGTAACTGAAAGTAACTTGTACTAACATATCTTAAAATATGTCAGTGCTATTGTTTTGTCTATATATGCACACCAATAATGTTTTTTTCTAGTGAATGATTACAAAAGCTAACTGAACCGGGCCCTGGACCAGCTAAGTAAGGTCTTCAGGATTACTTGAAACTTCCAGGCAGGTGTTTTAGAACTGGTTGGAGCTAAACTCTGCAGGACAGTGGCTCTCAGGACCGAAGTTTGACACATGTGGTTTAGAGCAATGATCTATTACCCAACAATGAAAGCAAGGATCAGGTAGTCGAAAACATCAAACATAAGCTTATTCAGCATTGTTTTAAAGCAGAGTCCTGCACAGGTCCTGTCTGATAAACCCGCATCCGCCCCGCAGTTATTAACAGCACACCCGATCCAATATCCAACAGAAACACTAATTTTAGCCCGTACCCGACCCGACTCGACTGACATAAAAGGCCCTATTTTAACGATCTAAGCGCATGGTTAGTGCACGTGCACTTATGGCGTGTCCGAATCCACTTTTGCTAGTTTAAGGATGGGAAAAATGGTCTAAAAGGGTTGTCCCTGATCTCTTAATGAGTCATGGGTGTGTTTTGGGCATAACATGCAATAAACCAACCAGAGTCTTGTCTCCCATTCCCTTTAAAAGCCAGTTGTGCTTGCGTCATGTCATATTCGCTATTTACGAGGCGGAATTTGCAAGCAGAAAAACTAAATGCGTCTATAGTGAGGAAATGGATGTGCTCGTGTGCGAGGTTAAAGGATTCCACCAAAGCATTTTTATCTTAATGCATACAATAATAATCTTTTACATTGTAATCCTTTTATTTTTAATATTTGGCATGTTTGTGTGCTGCTGTGCTTCCCTCTGTGTGTAATAAGCAGAATGTACATGCGTTGTGCACCCGCATATAGCCGCATATTACTAACACGCTCTTTAAATAACAAAACAAATATTGCGCCGTGGACTTGGTCAGTTGGTCAATAGCGCAGTCTATTTCGGTTGCCTCAAAATAGTAACGTGCCAACAACGTGCTTGAACACACCCCGTTTTCAGACCAGCACGCCAATGGCCGCAAATACATTTGCTATTTAAACAACGTGGTGCAGGATGCTGCAAATCCTGCTGTAAGCCTTTAATAGTCTTCAGACAGAGCATGAACACAAATAAGCATGGGATCTTTGAAAGCAGCTCTCAAATGCACCGAATTGAGTTGGAATCATCTTGGCTATTGGACCCACAGTCCGCCCGTGCCTACCGCGTGTCTGACTCACACCCACACCGCACGTGACACGACACGTAAAAATATTCCACCTGTTACATAAAATGTGTCGGGTCACCCGTTGGGTACCCACCCGCGTGCAGGACTGTGTTTTAAAGTAAATAAGTATAGGAGCTCAGAACACCATGTCTGCTTAGCTCTTTAGCATCATGTGATCTCCTAAAGGAATGCATACTTTTGATGTCACAGTAATGTCTCGAGAATATGAAAGCAGATCTCAAATGTGAAAAATAGCCAAAAAATAAAGTGGAATGTCAGTAAAATTTATTCTGTAATTAGTCAAATAATTAACTCCTTTTTTAACTTAATAGCATAGCTGAGCTCTCAGTAGTTAGTTTGTCACCACACACCATGTCAAATTATCTTAAAAAAAAATCGCCTTTTCAAACTTTACCAGTCACAAATGCATATGTAGAACAATCTTTTTCAAAGCTGTCATGGTTAAAAAAAAAAAAAAAGTGAAACAAGAAAGACTTAAACTGATGAGCATGTCAGAGGAGTTGAACTTTGACATCTCAAGGGATTTTTCATCCTGAAAAAGCTTTGTAAGGTAGTCTCCATATTCTGATTACATTTTCAGCATTATAAAAGATGTTCAGTTATCATTTTTATATTATAAATTAAATTAAATTTTGTATGTTAGTTTTACTGCATTTAGCCTATTTCTGCAAAACAAAAGGCTGATTTAGTAGACAGACTGAGCTGATGTAGGCATTGTAATGCTGTAGCCTGTGCGAATGGTTCGGACTATGTGCCAATATGTAGTTTAATCAGTGATATTTATATTTTATATGACAGACCTATGGATGTTTTGTTAATGGGTCACAGTCTGACCCAGGAGAACTGTTTAATTACAGACAGATCTTAAATCTACCATTCATCTATAAAATATTAGACAAATAGAGTCCTCTCAACTATGTTCAGTTTTACAGTTTTTGAGAAGAATATTGCATATTGTCAACTTCCATGCGCTTCACATGAAAATGTAACAAACATTAAAAACAGCATTTATTACAATTCTTTATCAAAAAGAGAAAGTGTTTTGAGTCTTAATTCCTTTTAAAACATATTATTTCGAGGAGTAAAGGTGTTTTAATCTGTATTCCTAGAAGGAAACCCTGATTTGATAAAGTAATTTTGAGGATAACAAAAAAAATAAATAAAAATAAATAAATAATGACTGAAGAAAGACTCTGAGAATGAAACCAACCTGTTTGTTCCTCAGTATCTTCATGTTTGACTCTGAATGTTTCTTCAATCTTCACGTCTTCACTCTCCTCTTTAATAAGCACCATCTTTATAATAGTGTGTCACGTGGATCTCAGTCGCTTCACCAGGAGTTTTTCTGTGTGTTTGGACACTCTGTCATGATTAAGATGAGAATAATTAACAGAGAGAAAAACTTCAAAACTAAATCTCTGAGTGTGTCTCAATCAGATCTAGTTCAGTAGTTCAATGACACATTTTCTGTTACATGTTTACTCACAAAAACTATATTCATTACTGTTATTAGATATGTTACTATGTTAATTTAAAAATTAATAAATTTCACAGTTCTCTATATGATTGTCTGAACGGGTTGTATAGATTTAAACACTTCAAATGATTAAAAACACAAACCTTTCTTCAGCAGAATCACAGATGCAGGAGCGCGGCGCAGCCTTATGACGTCATATTACCACACCAAAATAAAAGTCCCTTTCACACTAAATAAAAATTCACATACAGAAAATACATTCAAATGATCAGATTATCAATACCACAAAAGCTTGCTGGCTTATATCTAAATATAATTATACAAACTACTGAGCATTTGTGATATTCTGTATTAAATTTGCATTGTTTAAATTTTTTACAAACTACAAAAGCTTTACCTTATCAAACTTCAGTGTTTCTGATATGAAGTCCTCAATTACTTTCTCCAGCTCCTTAGTGTGTGTTCGACGACAGGCATCTTAAAATCCAGTTAAGATACACAATACCCAAACAAGTTACCATTACTTACAATAAATTATAATTTAATACTATTAAACTTTAAGAACCCCAGCATAATACACTATCAAAAGTCAATACCTCTTGTGTTTTTTCCAGCCATATTAAAGGCACTGTTTCCACAGTGTTGTCTTGTTCAAACTTTGTAATAGAAAAGCAGTCATCTGTGACCTAAAAGGCACACACATAAAAACTTTATAACCTAAAAATAAATAACATTAAAGTCAGCTGACAAGCAAACACTTACCATACTTTGGAAAGCTGACTTGAGTTCAGATTATGAAGAGGATACAGACCAATAATAATAATAATAATAATAAAGTAAAATAACTGCTACAAGGCAAAACAATGCTCTATAAACAGGTGCTCCAGGTGGTCATAGACATGACAAAGCATGCTCTCATGCTCTCCCTCTGTCAACTGTACAACTTCACAGCATTCCACATCACTAAGAGCAAAAATATTGTCTGGTCTCCGAGTTCTGAGAGTGGTCCCTGTTGAAAAAAAACCTGCTGGTAAGGTAGGTTTTGAAGCTGGGATGCTGGTTTGAGCTGGTTTAGTGCTGGTACACTTGACCAGCATAAACCAGCTAAAACCAGCATCCCAGCTTCAAAACCTACCTTACTAGCATATGCTGTTTTTTTCAACAGGGGTAGCCAGTTTTGGTGTTTCTTTTACCTCTCTGTCCATTTCACCAGACCGGCTGACAATTTGTGAAACAGGACTTCTGCCAGAATGAACCAACCTTTAAAGCTGGTGCAAGTAGCGCTCAAATCTGAACGCACTGCACTCATCAAGACTGCCAAAGTGGTTAGCATCAGATGCAAGGTGTACTAGCGAGTGTATACACCAAAAAGTCACTGCCATTCAGTAGTTCTTCAGCATACAAGTTATCTTTCTTGGCAAGGGCAGGACTGACAAGGATAGCTAGTGCCACACTGAACAGCATAAACTGGTCATACAATCTGCCAGGTATGATACCATTTAGCACAATTTTCCCAGTATAAAGGGCAAACTGGCACAGTTCTGTGGCCTTCGACCTTTCAATTTCCTCTAGGCAACGTGGCTTCCTTGCAAACATAGTAGGGATGGATGGTTGAAGTGCCACAAGTATGCTACTGACTTCCTTTATCTGGCCAGAAGACTAATCCCCTTTGGACCACGCAACCACAAGATAACCAATTTGTGCATGACACCTAGGCAACACTGATGCATGTAATCAATAGGGAACTGCTTAATCATATCAATAGACAGTTGGCAAAATGGAGATACGTCTGAAAGGAGGTGGTGTTCTTCTCTGAATGAATGAATGAATGAATCTCTTCTGAGATTTAGGTTACTGACATCAGGATAGATTACATGATGGCCATCCCCCAAACGTTTTTGTGTACACTTATCACAGCTATAATACCCTGAATACTGTTTGATACCTTTCACCAAAGCCTTGGTGGGAGAGTCACAGGTCACACAGTGTACAGTTACCTTTTTTTTTTTTTTTTTTCATTTCCAAATTCTAAACCATTTTCCATCAAATTACGGAGATCCCTGACAACATCGTCCAGAAATTCAAGATTACTAGGCTTTGAGGTCCTTGTAAGACCTTGTGGCAAGAACTCATATTTAAACCTGATTTTTCTTTGGTTTTCTCTAGCATTACTGACAGTATTATGGACCATCAATGTGGGACGGGCATGAGGGCTAGCAGCTCCTGGGTGAGTAATTCACAGTAGCTCCTTACTGCAGAACACCATATCCAGGATCCAAATCCAGGGGGTGGAGACGGGTAGGTTTAGGGATAAGTAAAGTGGGATCTGGATCCAACCTCGCCCCATGGATCTCATGTTCTGCAGTGAGGACCAATTAATTAATTCAGAAAACAAACCAATTCAAAAGGGTTCACATAGACTATATTGCCAAAAGTTTTGGGACGCCTGCCTTTACGTGCACATGAACTTAAATGACATCCCATTCTTAATCTGTAGGGTTTAACATTGAGTTGGCCCACCCTTTGCAGCTAACAGCCTCAACTCTTCTGGGAAGGCTTTCCACAGGGTTTAGGACTGTTTATGGGAATTTTTTACCTTTCTTCTAGAAGTGCATTTGTGAGGTCAGGCACTGATGTTGGACGAGAAGGTCTGGCTCACAGTCTCCGCTCTAATTCATCCCAAAGGTGTTCTATCGGGTTGAGGTCAGGACTCCAGTCAAGTTCCTCCACACCAAACTTTGGACCTTGCTTTGTGCACTGGTGCGCAGTCATGTTGGACCAGGAAGGGGCCATCCCCAAACTGTTCCCACAAAGTTGGGAGCATGAAATTGTCCAAAATGTCTTGGTATGCTGAAGCATTAAGAGTTCCTTTCACTGGAACTAAGGGTCTGAGCTCAACCCCTGAAAAACAACCCCACACCATAATCCCCCCCTCCACCAAACTTTACACTTGGCACAATGCAGTCCGGCAAGTACCGTTCTCTTGGCAACCGCCAAACCCAGACTCGTCCATCGGATTGCCAGACAGAGAAGCGTGATTCGTCACTCCAGAGAACGCGTCTCCACTACTCTAGAGTCCAGTGACGGAGTGCTTTACACCACTGCATCCGAGGCTTTGCATTGCACTTGGTGATGTAAGGCTTGGAAGCAGCTGCTCGGCCATGGAAACCCATTCCATGAAGCTCTCTACGCACTGTTCTTGAGCTAATCTGAAGGCCACATGAAGTTTGAAGGTTTGTAGCTACTGACTCTGCAGAAAGTTGGCAACTTCTGCATACTGTGTGCCTCAGTATGTGTTAACCCCGCTCTGTGATTTTTATGTGGCCTACCACTTCGTGGCTGAGTTGCTGTTGTTCCCAATTGCTTCCACTTTGTTATGATACCACAAACAGTTGACTGTGCTGTGGAATATCTAGTAGTGAGGAAATTTCACGAATGGACTTATTGCACAGGTGGCAACCTATCATGGTACCATGCTTGAATTCACTGAGCTCCTGAGAGCGACGCATTCTTTCACACGTTTGTAGAAGCAGTCTGCATGCCTAGGTGCTTGATCTTATACACCTGTGGCCATGGAAGTGATTGGAACACCTGAATTCAATGATTTGGAGGGGTGTCCCAATACTTTTGGCAATATAGTGTACTTCTTGCCACAAATCATACCAACATCCTCTGAGCTTGCCTTCCTATAAGTGGAAAGTACTCTCCCTTGAGAGAAAAATAAAATTTCACTGACCTGAAGTGCACTGCAACCAGTGCATCAGACTGCAGATCAATGAGTTCATCCACATTAGATTTGAAGGCAGAAGAAATCATAAGCATGTCAAACTCCAAAATTCTGAAGTTCTCAAATCACCTTAAAAACTTAAAATCATACAGTGCCTTTAACATGGATGGGATTGTGTGTGGAGCAGGGTGAATGGGTACAGTCACAGTTTTGGGTGTTTTGTCTCCAACTGGAGCCATCCCTGAAGATGTCCCAGTTTTACAGCATATTCAAAGCACCCCACAAATACTCGGCAAAAAATAAAGGCTGTCTACCTCAACAGCTTAATACTTCAAACTATAGCAAAGAAGATGGTCAGGTCAGGTGTGACCACTGGAGTAAATATGCACAAAAATAAAATAAAAAGCCTCAAGGAAAAGTATAAGGAGATGAACATTCAGCTGCGGTGTCAAAGTATCCTTGATTTCAAACAGATACACTTTTTATTGGCATACTCTTTAACAAAGAACACAAACAGGGTCTCACATTTACATGATTATTTATTTTACGTATTTATAAGTGTGATTTTTTTATTAGACTGATCACAACTGAATTGTCTTGCTCTAGCGTGAATGAGCAGATGATTGTTGAAATTTTTCTTTTTTCTAAACCTCTTGTCACACTGAGGAAAATGGCCATTTCTTTTCAGAATGAGTTTGCAAATGCCGTTTCAGTTCTGTATGATATGCGAAACAATCTTCACACTCTAGACACTTGTAAGGCTTCTCTCCAGTGTGAACTCTCAAGTGAATCTTAAGCGTTCCTTTAAGCGTGAAACTCTTTCCGCACTGAGGGCAGGTGAAAGGCTTCTCTCCAGTGTGAATTCTCATGTGATCCTCAAGGTTTGCTCTGTATGTGAAACTCTTTTCACACTGATGGCATATATAAGGCTTCACTACAGTGTGAATTTTTACATGATTCTTAAGGTGATTACTGTCAGTGAAACTCCTTTCGCATTGATGACATATAAAAAGGTTCTCTCCAGAGTGAATCCTCATGTGATTATTAAAACTTTCTTTATGTCTGAAACTCTTTCCACACTGAGAGCATATGAATGGCCTCTCTCCTGTGTGTACTTTCATGTGAGACTTAAGATTTCCTTTCATCGTGAAGCTCTTCCCACACTGTTGGCAGGTGTAAGGCTTCTCTCGATTGTGAACTGTCAAGTGGGCATTAAGGTATTTTCTCTGTCTAAATCTTCTTCCACACTGAGTGCATATGAACGGCTTCTCTCCGCTGTGGATTGTCATGTGGGCTTTAAGGCTTTCTTTTCGTCTAAATCTCTTTCCACACTGAGAGCATATGAAAGGCTTCTCTCCAGTGTGAACTCTCATGTGGGCTTTAAGGCCGTCTTTTCGGGTGAAACTCTTCCCACACTGTTGGCAGGTCAAAGGGCTCTCTCCAGTGTGAACTCTCATCTGGAGGTTTCTAGTTTCTGTTTTAAGAGTCTGTGAGTAACTAGTAGATTTTTCCCCAGTCATGAAATCATGACATTTCTCATACTGATCTTTCGCTTCCATTTCATTCAGTTCTTGACTCTCCTCTTTCAGCACCATCAGGTCTAGAGTGAAAAGAAACAAAAACAAGTTAACATTATTTATACATATAAAACATCAAATCCAACAACATGTATGCTAGATCCTATGCCCACTAAACAACTGAAAAAGGCAAAACCTGTATCCAAATACTTAAGCTGGCAGTTATCAAAGCCCTTATAAAACCCACAGTAGAGAACTGGATTGGGATCCCGCAGGTCCTAACACAAATCTTGAGGAAGCAGGTGGTTTTATCTTTGCTGCGGGTCGGAGTGGGAAGTCAAAAATATACTGCAGGTCCCAGAATTGAACAAGAATGGAGTCAACAAATGTTTAGAAAAGATTAAAATTGGGGTTTTTCTGTACAAAACCAAAACAAGGAAAGTCTGATATTCTGATAAATTTCCCAGTTGTTATTGAATTTTTATTTTATTTATTTAGAAAGAATAGCACTTTGTAAGTTTCAACAAATATACAAAATTTGTGATATACATCGGACACAAATCTGGCACCTCTGGGTTGAGGCGACATCTCTGATCTGTTCTCCTGGGTCAAAGTAAGCTTTCCTTCGAAGATAAAGCTCTTCTTCCTGCACAAACTAAACAAGATACTACAAGGAAATGTGTTATCACAGAGTTTAACTATTGTTGTTTGTCAAATATAAGTGTGTGTTATTGCACATAAGTTTTAATATTATATTTTGTAGGCTCTGCTGCAGCCAAACCATAACATAGCAAAAGTTGAGTTGAGTTTTATTAGGCTAACTACTGGGCCCAAGTTATTTGTCATTTGAGGTGCTTGATTTGAACACATTTATCTTATGGTTTGTTTAACTGAATGCAATGTTTTATGTCTGTAATTCTGAGGTGTTTCTCCCTTACAACAGGGGTGTATAACTCAGTTCCTGAAGCATCACAGCCCTGCAGAGTTTAGTTCCATTCTTGCTCCAACACACACCTGCAGTTTTCAAATAAGCCTAAAGGACTTGATTAGCTGGATCAGGTGCATTAAATTAAAGTTGAAGCTAAACTCAGCAGGGCTGTGGCCCTTCAGGAACCGAGCATTTCCAAAAAACAACTTGAATGTTCAGTTATTACCAACAGAGTTCACCGGAGCTTGCAACTGTAGTGGGCTAACAATGATTTTTGGAAACAAAAGCATCATTGTAGAAATTAACTAGCTAGTCATTAATGTTTCCCTAAACCGTAGTAACATGGTCACACATCTGTTGTCTGACCATGTTGGTTCCCTTTCAGTCAGTCACTCTCGACATCTCGTCGGACTGACGAATTGGGATCTCACTAGAGAGATCAATCTACTTCGAGTGTACCTGAAACGAGCCATGCGATTACTGCATTCAGCTGCTCTGCCTCGCAGCACGGATATAAACGAGCAGCAGGTGCAAGTGCATATCTTTTCGCTTCAGAGCCGAGCCGAAGTTGGCGACCCGGCAGCCCATCAGCGGTACAGCAGCTCTGGTGCCAGGACGAGATGTCGCCGTTCCCTGAGGGTTACATATGTAACAGAGACGTTTCCTTTCAGTAGGTCACTCTTGACGTCTCATCAGACCAAGATGAATTGGGATCCCTACCAAAGATGCTGCCGTCTTCCAGTGCCTTGCGTAAGACAGCCGGGCCAACTTGTAGATGGGTTAGAGCTTACGCAGAGAGATGAACACTGCCCACTCAGTGAACTTGGATAACACTGGGGAAACGTACACTTTCCGTAGGAGAGGAGGCTGCAAAAGTCACATAATCGTGCAATAATTGCATGCCAATGTGCATTGGCTCATTTTAGTTACACTTGAAGTAGATTGGTCTCTCTAGCAAAATCCCAATTCGTTGGTCCAACAAGACATCCCCGTTCCCTCCTTCAGGGAATGAGGATTACATACGTAACCAAGACATTCAAAAGTATTGTTTTGTTTCTGTAATGAACATTGCATCTGAGGACTACTTAATTTTGTTTTATTTGATCTGTGTCCATTTTACGTCATACGTATTTATGCACTGGTTGTTGACGTGCTAAAATATAGTGATTGAAATGTATATATAAATGGAATTCAAGATATATATTGTACTGAAAGCTAGCTTGTGTTATTGTGCCAAAGAGCGTAATGTAGTCACACTAACAAAAACAAAGTGAATGTCAGTAGAGCTATGGCAAATCATTGCATTATGATGGAAGATGTGACCATAGTTGGCTATAATGCGTTATGGTAATGTACTATAATCACGCCATGACGCAGGCACTGTTTAAACTAGGAAAAAGTAGAAAAAAAATACTGTGGTAGTCAATGGAGGGCAAAATCTGCTTAGTTACAAACATTCTTCCAAATATTGTCCTTTGTGTTCAGCAGAAGAAAGAAACTCACAGGTTTGGAACAACTTGAGAGTGAGTAAATCTATCACTTTAATGATTTTCATTGTTTTTAATTCAGAAGTAGATATTGGGTTTGGTGTTAGACAAAATAATTGTTTTATTTTGGCCATTTCTTTAATTTTTTTTCTCCTAAATTAATATGCGACACAAATTGCGTCCATAAATAGATTTAAAAAGATCATGAGGCGGAATGACTGAAAAAAGACTCTGAGAATGAAACCAACCTGTTTGTTCCTCAGTATCTTCATGTTTGACTCTGAATGTTTCTTCAATCTTCACGTCTTCACTCTCCTCTTTAATAAACGCCATCTTTATAATAGTGTGTCACGTGGATCTCAGTCACTTCACCAGGAGTTTTTCTGTGTGTTTGGACACTCTGTCATGATTAAGATGAGAATAATTAACAGAAAGAAAAACACTCAAAAACTAAATCTCTGAGTGTGTCTCAATCAGATCTAGTTCAGTAGTTCAGTGCACTGATAAGAGAGTCAGAGTGAGAGTTAATGGACTTAAATGATCTGATTAGACTAAAAACACTCAAAACTAGCACTACAAATTAATAAAAAGAAGCTTGATTTCTCCATCATTACTTGCCAAAGACCAAACAGCGTGTTTATGAAAGAGAATGAGAAATGAGACCTTTTCTGTTACAAGTTTACTCACAAAAATGGTTAATTGCTGTTATTTATGCACTTTTACTCATAAAAAAATTGTTCTTTACTGTTACATTAATATGTTAATTTAAAAAAGAATTTATTTTTATAGTTCTCTATATAATTGTCTGAACATGCTGCACTGACTTAAACACTTTAAATGTTAAAAACTCAAACCTTTCTTTAGCAGAGTCACAGATGCAGGAGCACGGCGCAGCCTTATGACATCATGTCAACACACCAAAATAAAAGTCCCGTTCACACGAAATAGAAGTTCACATACAGGAAACATTTTTAGAAAATGATTAGATAAAATGTATTCAAAGGAGAAATCACAGATTCCCAAAGCTAACAATACCACTGAGATGTTTTTTTAAAAGCTTCTGGCTCATATCTAAATACAATTATACAAACTACAGAGCATTTGTTCTCATGAATAAATGTCAAGTATCTTGATCTTCATTAAGAATTTGTAGTTAAAAATTAACTTTGTAGTTGCAGAGAAATCTACTAAGGTATTAACTAAATCTGAATCCTTGTCATGTTGAATATATCTTATTCCATCTCAGTTTCTCCACAGAATGTAAGATCAATAAATCAAATCAAATTTCAATTTTGTCTTGTTAAAGTGCATTATATTAAAATGGCCGTAACTGTAAAGGATTACACCAGTGATAAAAAACAATTGATTTTGACTGAGTGGAAAACTCAAATTAAAATGGTTAAAATCATTCCTTCTAAATGGTAAAGAAATCTGGTTTACATTTCATTTTCCTTAATAAAATCGGCAGTATGGAATTTGTGCTGAAATGTGTCTATACATCTCTTAAGCTCTCAGATTCACAAGCAGGTACTCATTTACTGGAAACTGATTTACAAATATAATTTTATACCTCATAATATCCCTCTATGGAATAACAGATACATACTGAACAGTAAATAAATCTAATACGAAAAATAATAAATCTGTCTTCTATAAAAAACATTTGGTCTGTTTTTGATCTTATTGATTTCAGCAATAATGCCCTTTTATATGAGCAATTTTGTTTATAATAAAAAGAAATACAGTTGCTAAAATAATCATGTCTTTTGCAGTAATATTTAGTTTATTTTCACTTAAAAAACACCTTATTTTGAAATATTAAGGAGAAAAAAAATAGTGATCATAAACTATATAATAATTCTTTATACATAAAGCCAAATGTATCCAAACCCAGCCTCTTTTCTAAACTTTGTAAACTATAGGCAATTATTACTTCCTCGAGATTCAAGAAAAATAAGAGTGAAAGTTTTTTTAAAAAAACAAAATATTTAAAATCGGTAATGACCTAATGTTTTCATACATTTATCTAAACTTTTTAAATAAGTAAACTTTTTAAATAAATGCAATTTCTTCATTTCATGCTGTTCAAAACGTTTAGATAAAAATGTAAATATGTGCTGTGCGCTTCATTTTTAAAGAAAGCATTACCCTAACTTGTCGAAAACTTTAAACCATGTTCAAATAACGGCCAACATTCAGGGATACTCTACTTCAGTTTTGAGCAGTCTCTCTCCACGAGTTACAACACATGTAAACATCTTTGTATTCTTTCATGCTAGAGTTGTACAAATGAGGGTACTTTATAACCTAATCTATATAGGCCTCCATTGTCGCTGTAGCTTGCATGCGTTCCGCTCTGTTCTGTTTATGCAGTTTTTCTTTGACTACCTTGTGAATTGACACTCCCAGGGCACAGTTGCCACCTTGTGGATAAACTAATTACTGCAAAAAAATTAAATGCGCATGTGCAACCTATGAGTACAAAGTACAATAATTACAAATGACAGTGCCACCTGCAGGCACAATGGGTGAATAGCAGTATTACATACATAACATTTCCTTCCTGCTTAATCATGAAACAAAACAATGCATTCCCAGCAACACAAATGTTTTTCTTCTTTTCTTTTTCCCCCTCTACTCTAGAGGTAGAGGGGCCTCTTGCCTCGAGCCAGTGTCAAATCTGGCCAATGTGACAAACAAAAAAGAACACACTGACTCAACAATACCAAACTGTTCATATTCTTTACATTTTCCTAATTAAGAACAAATCAAAATGACAAACACCAAGTCTTTATGTGAACTCATGCAAGTGACTGACAAAAGCATTTTTATGTACCCTGCAACTGGTCATTTTGTGAAATTATCCACATGATTGACAACGCAAATTGCATGTGCAAATTGCATGTTTCTCCTAAATCGGCAAGTTAGGTTTTTGTGAATACAGCCCCTGAAGTTCTTAAATCATCTTAAAAACTTAAAATCATGCAGTAACTTTAACATGGAGGGGATTGTATGTGGAGTAGGTTGATTGGGGACAGTCCCGGTTTTGGGTGTTTGGTTCCCAACTGAAGCCGTTCTCAGAAATGAGAGGTCATTTTACAGCATATTCACAACATATTCAAAACACCCCACAAATACATTGCAAAAAATGCTGCTGACCAACATATATGACATAGAGCAAAACCTCTACACAGTCTAAATTAAAGGTCGTCTACCTCAACCACTTAATATTTGAAACTATAGCAAAGATGTTCAGATGTGAAATTGCTCCTTTTTCTAAACCTCGTCACACTGAGGAAAGTGGCTATTTCTTTCAGAATGAGTGTGCAAATGCCGTTTCAGTTCTGTGTGATATGTGAAACACTCTCCACACTCTAGACACTTGTAAGGCTTTTCTCCAGTGTGAACTCTCACATGAATCTTAAGGTTTCCTTTAAGCGTGAAACTCTTTCCACAATGAGGGCAGGTGAAAGGCTTCTCTCCAGTGTGAATTCTCATGTGATCCTCAAGTTTTGCTCTGTATGTGAAACTCTTTTCACACTGACGGCATATGTAAGGCTTCACTACAGTGTGATTTTTTACGTGATTCTTAAGGTGATTACTGTCAGTGAAACTCCTTTCACACTGATCACAAATAAAACAGTTCTCTCCTGAGTGAATCCTCATGTGATCATTAAGGCTTACTTTCTGTCTAAAACTCTTTCCACACTGAGAGCATATGAATGGCTTCTCTCCTGTGTGAACTCTCATGTGAGTCTTAAGATTTGTTTGTAGTGAGAAGCTCTTCCCACACAGTTTGCAGGTGTAAGGCTTCTCTCCAGTGTGATTTCTCATGTGGGCATTAAGGTTTTTTTTCTGTGTAAATCTCTTTCCACACTGAGTGCATATGAACGGCTTCTCTCCAGTGTGGATTTTCAAGTGGACATTAAGGCTTTCTTTTCGATTGAAACACTTCCCACACTGTTGACAGGCAAAAGGCTTCTCTCCAGTGTGAATTCTCATGTGAGTCTCAAAACTTTCTTTTCGACTGAAACTCTTCCCACACTGTTGGCAGGTGAAAGGCTTCTGTCCAGTGTGAACTCTCATCTGGAGGTTTCCAGTTTCTTTTTTAAGAGTCTGGGAGTAACTAAAAGATTTTTCCTCAGTCATGAAATCATGACATTTCTCATACTGATTTTTCTCTTCCATTTCATTCAATTCTTGACTCTCCTCTTTCAGCTCCATCAGGCCTAGGGTAAAAAGAAACAAATTCAAGTTAACACCATTTAGACCCGTAAAACTGCAAATCCAACAACATGTATGCTGAATCCTATACCTACTAAACAACTGAAAAAGGTGTAACCTGTAATCTCAGAACCTCTTGCCAATGTTGTTCATTCTTTGCTTTCTTTAGGACATGTCCCAAATACTTTCAAGTTGGCAGTTATCAAAACCCACAGTAGAGCACTGGATTGGGATCCCGCAGGTCCTAACACAAATGCAGCAGGAGCAGGCGGTTTTACCTTTGCCGCAGGTGGGAATGTGAGGTCAAAAATACACTGCATTATGTTTTAGTAGGCTCTGCTGCAGCCAAACAGTTGTTATTAGTCATGTGTGGTGCTTTACTTTAGCTTAACGTGAACATTTATTTTATCGTCCATTTAATTGAATGCAACGTTTTATGTCTGTAATTCTGAGGTGTGTTTCCCTTACAACAAGGGTGTATAACGCAGTTCCTGGAGGGTCACAGTTTAGTTCCATCTCCGTTCCTGGTAGTTTTCAAAAAAAGCCTGAAGGACTTGATTAGTTCAATCAGATGCATACAATTAAAATTGAAGCTATTTATTCAGCAGGGCTGTGGCCCTCCAGGAGATTTACCCCTGCCTTACAATGACATAACTCTCTGCTTAACCAGGGGTGAATTTCCTAAAAGCACCTAAGGTAGCCAGTTTCGTTGTTACCAACAAAATTCACTGGAACTTCGGACCGTAGTTGTTTTTGGGAAATGCACCCCAGCGTAGTATGTTGCATCATTGTAGAAACTAACTAGCTGGTCATGACTGTTTCCTGAAACTGTAGTAATATGGTTATCACTGTTGTCTGACTATGTTGGTTCAACAATAAGACTGTGCTTATGCTTCTGTAATGGACACTGCATCTGAGGACTACTTTGTTTTGTTTTAATTGATGTTTTATCCATCACCAATTCACTCTTATGTCATACGCTCTTTAAACATTGCACTGGTTATTGACATGCTAAAAAGTATATATATACTACAGATGAAGGCAGGCACGTTATGACTGGGACCCCGACAGGCAAGGTTAACGTTTAGCAAACAAACAAAATCGGCTGCATTAACATTTTAGCTTTCTTGTTTTTTTCCTCTGCAAATTAAGAGAAGCAATCAAGCAACAGGAGGAGACAATAACTGTATGTGTTTCTTTCTCATTTGATTTTAGCGCAGCTATCATTATTAGGAAACATTGTTTGTTTACTGTTCACTGTTTCCATTTGGGGGGGGGGTGTCCAGCTGAATTTGAAATTTCAGGTGAGTATATAATCAAAAAGTATACCACGGCAGCTCTCGTGTGAAGCCCTCATCGTGTGAACACCGAACAGGGTAAAGACTAGCTACTCTACCTGCATGACTCCACCGAGCAAGGACACTGACAAGGCACTTGAGTTTTTTTTGTTCTTTCCTTCTCTACACATCTTTTTCTAAGCTTTTTATTTTGTGACCTGTTTTCACTATGTGGTTTCAAATCCCTTCTTTTACTAACACACATAAATCACATCACACCTTGGAGGCAGTGCAATCCAAACAACTTGCATATTTTTCCTGTCTTCTAGTTCCATTCATTGCTAAAATAATTGAATAAGTCATTTTCCAACCAAGTCACTACCTTTCTTGCACAGAATGACAAGGTATTTTATCTATCCTAAAGAAAACAATTGTAGAATTAGTTTGCTTACTATAAAAGCCAGAAGTGTTTTGAGGCCTACATGATTACAAGGGTCAGATGATTCTGAGAAGTTAGTTTGGCCACTAAGCATATTTTGTGAAATGTATAAGATCATTATTAAGGGTGTCACACAAAGGCTTCTTGCCCCCGGGGAGTGTTGATTGTTTTTGATACAATGTTTCATTTTGCATAATAGAAAGAGTTGACTATTAATTGGCAGAATTCCACCATGAGAGATTAAGTCCTAGTCGGCATTCAACCAACCTTACAAAGAGAATTATCTCTTGCATAAGTAACACCTGCAGTTTAATTGGAGAGAGAGAGAGGAGCCTCAACGCACACCTCCTATTACGTTATTGTCATCTACCAATGGTAGTACGAAGGTGTTTTGCAACTGGAGCAAACTTTCCCTGAAAGTGCGCTTTGGCAAACCCATTCGAACTTCCAAAAAGAACACAAAACGAACTTCGTTTTGGCCTGATTTTGTTTGAAATGACGCCACATCGGTTCGTTCTTTGATTTCGTTTGAAGTATATTTCGGTATATTTACACTGTTTTAACAGATAAGAAAAATGTATAAAAACTGTGCCCTGGCTAGAGAGATTCAGATGTGAAGCTGGCATCTCACTTTGTTGCTTGTCAATTTAGTTAAACTCTTTCTTTGAGAGTTTTCTTTGAGACCAGAATTGAAGGAACATCGAATTTGCCACAACAAGAACAACCTCCTGGACAACAACCAGTCTGGTTTCAAAAGCAGACACTCAACTGAGACTGGCCTGCTCTCTGTTACTGGGGCTCTGAAACTGGCTAGAGCAGCTTCTAAATCCTCAGTACTCATCTTGCTGGATCTGTCTGCTGCTTTTGACACAGTTAACCACCACATGCTTCTTAAACCCTCAAGACAAAGGGCATCTCAGGAACCGCACTTCAGTGTTTCAAGTCTTACCTCTCAGGTAGGTCCTTCAGGGTGTCGTGGAGGGGTGAGGTCTCTAAGTCACAACATCTAGCTACTGGGGTGCCTCAGGGCTCAGTGCTTGGACCACTTCTCTTCTTCTTCTACATGTCATCACTAGGATCTGTCATTCAGAAACATGGTTTTTCCTATCACTGCTATGCTGATGACACACAACTCTACCTCTCATTCCAACCAGAAGATCTAACGGTAGCTGCTTGTATCTCAGCCTGCCTGACAGACAGTTTCTGCTGGATGAAGGACCACCACCTTCAACTCAACCTTGCAAAGACAGAGCTGCTTGTGATCCTGGCCAACCTAAGACTCCATCACAACTTCTCCATTCAGCTAAGTTTGTCTAACATAACTCCATCCAGGACAGCCAGGAATCTTGAAGTCATGACTGATGATCAGACCACATTGCCTGGACCTGCAGATTTGCCTTGTACAACGTTTGCAAGATCATTTAGTAAAAAAATAAAAATAAATCTCTCTATTTGACTCCATTGTGCTCATAAAACTATATTCCAGCAAATGAAACTGATTATATTTTTCAGACTGCAGAGAGTTTCTGATGAGGATTTCAGAAAAGCAGAACAGCTTGCCAAAGTTACAAAGGTATTTTACACTTCAACCATATGTGTCTCAGCTGAAAGGAGCCCAACCCTGGGTAAGATTCTTAGACTGGAGGAGGATCTGATGAGAAGGACCTCTGAACAGGTTTTCAGATTGAATTTTTCAATTTTCTATTGAATACAGACTCAGGCCCAGCAAATGGAACAGGGGCTCAATAAGAAAGCAGGTGACCAAGATGAAGACAGTGCATCTGCAGTAGCAACACTGATAAGAAAATATAAAGACATCCTATTTTTTCCCCATTTAAATTTCAGAAGAGAATGAACTTGTTTGCATTTACCTCAATAGTATTTTATATTTTTCTTTATTACTTTTTGTTCACAGAAGAGGGCAAATGTCAACAAGGGATCTCTGTGCAAGCATCATCTACACCCTCAGAGTGTACATTTTCTAATGCTGGGGCTATTATCAGTCAGGAGTGGGCTTGTCTGTCTCCTGAAAAAGCAGACATGCACATTTTTTGAAGAACTGCTGAGTGATTTAGAGATCTTAAGTGTGTGAGCGCTAACCGTGTCAGAGCACAGAACAGCTGCTGCTTTTGTGTGCGCTTCGGTCATCATTACGACGACAAACGTCTTTATTACTACTCTGATAGTACACTTCTCAATTCATGTCATTAATTCGAGTGTATTTGGGTTTATAACGGGTCTGCTTCTCACTTTATTCATGAACAGGAATTGTAGTTTGCAAATAAAGCTGCAAATTCCTCCATTAAGGTCAGCTGCCTTTGTAATAATCCTCTGATATGTGTAAGTGAAAATCACTGTGTGGCATAAATGATAAATATATTAGGCATTATCTTAGCGCAAGTGCATTTCTTCATGTTTTCTTCCATTCAAAAAGTTGCATCGTATATGATGTAAGTGTGCTCCGGCCTGGAACGTTAAGTGCAATGTGAGTGCAGGTCAGTGGGGGAGTGGGGACAGTCGCGCTCTGGCTCGGTTCAAGGCAACTGTGCCTAGTGTGAGTACACCCTAAGTGAAGGATGGGTCAAAAGATTTCAAGACCTAAACAAGGGTAAACACCCCGAGATTGGATGTTTAGAAATAGTTGTGGATATTGGATGGAATCATATTTATCAAATTTAAAGGGGTTGACACGGGGAAAAATTCAATTGGATCCTTTCCCTCAAGATGGTTCTTTTAAACCAGGGGATATGGAAAGTGCAAATTCGATGACTAATGGGGGATGGGGAGAACCAAAATGGACTAATAAATACATGAAAGAGTGTAAAAGTAAATGAAAAGAAATTAAAACATGTTGGGATAATGGCTTACAGTCTGACCCCTTCTCTCTCACTAGGGGCATCAGACAGGGCTGCCCACTAAGGCATAAGGGGCATTTCTAAAAAAGGTACGAAGCACAAAATAGCATTGTATGCCGATATATATATATAAACTGAGAAAAGCAGTCTTGTGCATTGGTTAAGGTCTTCCAGGGTGTAGACCCCTCCTTTTGGAGGAGGTCCTAAGAAAAATTACCATAGAGAATGGTGTCCATAATATGTCTGTGATTGTAGAGATGAACCTGTAATGGAAACTTGTTTTAGGTAGATTTGTTTTCTGTGGACTTTATCTATTTATTCATTTCAATTTCAATTTTCATGTGTGGTTTTTTTCTTTTTTGTATTTATTATGCGTACTTATGTATGTGTATATATTTATAATTATAGTTGATTGATGTTCTTTGGTTTTTTTTTATGTATTCATCTTATATCATCCCCATTGTTTAGAGACTTTAATTACAAAACTGGGCAGAATGAGGGGTTCATGTGTGTTATGAGGTGTTTTTGATCCCTCTGAAGAGGACAGGAAAACCCAAGTAATGTATATGTAACCCTATGCTTTGAGGATTTTTTTTTTCCACAGAAAAGTACATTGTACACTGACCATATTAACTCTGAATAAACATGTCCAAAAAAAAACAAAAAAACATTTTGGGATAAGGGTCTGGAGAGGCCAGCGTTAAAAAAGAAAAGTGAAATAAAATTTCCAAGCAAGTGACATCGAAAGCATATGTAACAATCTGCCTTCTCCCTCTCATCCAGAAAAATATGTGCAGATCCTGAAAATTCATACCCGCTATGCACAACGGACAAAACTTTGGGGGATGATATGGCAGAGAGGGTGATAATTAATTGACGGATGTCCCTCTCTGAGAACAGACAACGATAAAATGACTGGAAAAGTTATCGCAGTTAATCCTAATGAACTGTTGTGGGAGGAGGAAGACCAGGTAGAGACATTTTATGAGGAGCTAGAAAGGATGTTAGAGAGACGGGTGATTTCTAAAAGAAATATATTATATGCGACCAACACTAAAGAGCAGCCAGAAGAATCCACCGCAGCGTTTGTAAATTGATTCAAAAAGGCGTGGGAGGACAATTATAAACTGCTGACCACATGAGATCACAGCATACAGTTCAATTAAAACTGAACCTGCATTTTGACAGACAACAGCAGAACAGGGGGAAGAGGCCCCACACAGACCAGGGAGATGTAATTATTGCAGCAGACTCTGCCATTGGCCAAGAGAGTGCAGGAAATGAATATATGATGGAAGAAAGAAACAGAGAGGGACAAACAAAAAGGAGAAGTCGAACTCCAACCAAACAATCAATAACAAATACCAAACAGAATGGACTCCCCAATATGGAGGCCTATGGAGTGAAGGAACCCCAAGATCTTCTATGTTCACTCTAAAATATGATAATAACAAAACTGATTTGGCAAATTTGGAATTGAGTGTACATGGGAAGAAATATTGTTTTGTTATTGATACCGGTGCCAGCTGCTCATCAATCACTTGTTTAATGCAGACTTTCTGTTGTTCTTTCTCCCTTAAGTAAAGATAAAGGACGGAGCAAGATTTGGTTTACAAGTGTTTGTTACATCAGTTATTCACGTTAGTGCTGGGCGACAGTAGACCAATCACAACAGACTGGGCCATCTGGCCAATCAGAGCAGAGTAGGCTCATGGAAAGGAGGGTCGTTTGAGAATAACTGAAAAATGTGATGATGTGCAATGTATATTATGAAAAAATTAAAGTGTTATTTTGACCTTTGATGCATGTAAACCTGTTATAGACCTCCAAAACAGAATTAGGAACCTTTAAAATAGCATAATAGGGGAATTTTAATTCATAAGATTTTGGGTTTAATAATGTTACACAAAATAAATTGTTTTGCCTAATTTAATGTGATGTCATTCATTTTGTTACCAACCTGTTTGTTCCTCAGTATCTTCATGTTTGACTCTGAATGTTTCTTCAATCTTCACGTCTTCACTCTCCTCTTTAATAAACGGCATCTTTATAATAGTGTGTCACGTGGATCTCAGTCGCTTCACCAGGAGTTTTTCTGTGTGTTTGGACACTCTGTCATGATTAAGATGAGAATAATTAACGGAGAGAAAAACACTTAAAACTAAATCTCTGAGTGTGTCTCAATCAGATCTAGTTCAGTAGTTCAGTGCACTGATAAGAGAGTCAGAGTGAGAGTTAATGGACTTAAATGATCTGATTAGACTAAAAACACTCAAAACTAGCACTACAAATTAATTTAAAAAAAAAAAACAGATTAGACAGATTTAGACATGAATTATTTAAATGGTGGTATGTATTGATTTGTAGATTATATGTAATGGATCACACTTTCACGAAAACATTTTAAGTTGATTTATAGAAGTTGACATTGCACATGTTTGTGTTGTTGTTCTTGTTGTATTTACACTGGTGAACTGCAGGAGTCGTCAGTGTGATTCAGTGATTCGAGCGATTACAAACTCTGAATCATTTGATTCAATTTAATCTGGTTTCGAAAAACTCTGTTTCTTATAACTTGTCAGTGACCAAACAGTGTTTATGATGAACTGATTCACAATATAAGGAGCAAAATGAGACGCACCTTTTCTGTTACCCGCATGTTTACTCACAAAAAAACCTGTTTATTACAGTTATTTATGCACTTTACTCATAAAAACTACGTTCATTACTGTTATTAAATACATTACAATGTTAATTTCAAAAATAATTAATTTAATAGTTTTCTATAAAATTGTCTGAACTGGTTGTATTGATTTAAATACTATAAATTATTAAAAACACAAACCTTTCTTCAGCAGAATCACAGATGCAGGATCGCGGCGCAGCCTTATGACGTCATGCTACCACACCAAAATAAAAGTCCCGTTCACACGCAATATAAATCCACATACAGAAAACATATTTAAATGATCAGATAAAGGATTGAATCAACTGATAAATCACAGATTTCCAAAAGTGATCAATACCACGGTGATTGTTTCAAAAACTTCTGGCTTATATTTAAATATAATTATATAAAATACTGAGCATTTGTGAGATTCTCAATCATGAATAAGTATTTTGATCTTCATATTATAAATGATTGGGGAAAAAAAAAACTTTTTCAAACTTATTAAGAATTTGTAGTTAAAAATTAAGTTTGTGGTTGCAGAGAAATATCTTTTTAACTTTATTTAATTTATTAACTAAAACTGAATCCTTATCATCTTACTCCATCTTAGTTTCTCCACAGAATATAAGGGCAACTTTGTTTTGTTAAGGTGCATTAAATTAAAATCACATGACTGTAAAGGATTACACTGATTGTGGGTTTAAAACAATAAATTTTACTTAAATTAAAATGGTTAAAATCAAATGAAATCAGGTTTACATTTCATTATCTTTAATATCATTGTCGGACTTTGTGCTGAAATGTGATTAAACATCTCTTAAGCGCTCAGACTCGCAAACAGGTACTCATTACTGGAAACTGATTTACAAACACACAAACATAACCGTGACCAACAAGACGAACAGAAACAGTGGCACTGACTTGAAGTGCATTAGACTGCAGATCGCATTAAATGTGAAGGCAGAAAAAAAAACATGAGCATGTCACTCTCCAATGCTCTGGGGCCAAAAACATTTATCTTACCACTGAGTTCTCCTAAATAGCAGAAAAGTTCTTATGCAATAGTTTTACTTAAGACCTATTCACAAAGCTGCTGAGACCAACTTTTAATAAGGAGTAAACAGAAATCTTAAGCTAAGAGTAAAGCCCCGGGTATACTTCGGCCGTCCGTCACCATTCGTGCACTGTCAGCACCACACACCCCGTCCGCGTGCAGCCCAAATTTCGAGACTGCGGTAGGACAGAAGAGTCCGCTAGGTGGCAATACGCACAGTACTGAGCACAATGTGCAGTCGTCCAAGAAGAGTGTGTAAATTCAAAAACAAGACGAGTAAATTCAGAAGCATGCCTTCTCCATAGTTTTTAATTCCTGTTCTCTTGGTGTATCTTCTGAACTATGTTGCAATGGTGGATGCACCATTTTTCTTCTCCAATCCTGTCCAGTGAATGTCCCGTTGATGACACGATGTCTGGTAAAGAGTATAGAAAAAAATTGTACTGCGCATGTGTCGAACTCGGTCATCCGCGCGCATCTGTGGTTTAGTATAGTTTGAAAGACGCAGCAAGTGAAGTATACCCGGGGCTTAAGAGCGGGGTTGACCTCGTTGCTATGGATAATGTCAACACGCTTACCAACAATGCCCACAGGGATTGGCTGATGGCGAAGGGGCCTGTCAGTGATTTAATCATAGAAATATTGTATAACAAGGTGTCACGTTGCCATATTCAAATAAATGTTTTAAAATGAGAATATTGCTATATTCAAATAAAACATTTAAAATAAAAATTTTGCCATATTCAAATAAAGATTTTAAAAAGTAGGCGAAGTGTCACCAGTTAAACAAGTACACTGATCAGGCATAACATTATGACCAGCTTCCTAATATTGTGTTGGTCCCCCTTTTGCTGCCAAAACAGCCCTGACCCGTCGAGGCACGGACTCCACTAGACCCCTGAAGGTGTGCTGTGGTATCTGCACTAAGATGTTAGCAGCAGATCCTTTAAGTCCTTTAAGTTGTGAGGTGGAGCCTCCATGGATCGGACTTGTTTGTTCAGCACATCCCACAGATGCTCGATTGGATTGAGATCTGGGGAATTTGGAGGCCGAGTCAACACCTCAAACTCGTTGTTGTGCTCCTCAAACCATTCCTGAACCATTTGCTTTGTGGCAGGGCACATTATCCAGGGAATTTTCATGAAAGGGTGTACATGGTCTGCAAAAAAGGTAAGCGACACACACACGCACCCAGCTATCCATGTGATATAAAAGAAAACGTGATTCATCAGACCAGGCCACCTTCTTCCTTTGCTCCGTGGTCCAGTTCTGATGCTCACGTGCCCACTGTTGGCTCTTTCGGCAGTGGACAGGGGTCAGCATGGGCAGAACCAGCAATAACTTCTTGAGCAGTTTGAGCTACAACAGCTCGTCTCTTAGATTGGACCACACGGGCCAGCCTTCACTCCCCACGTGCATCAGTGAGCCTTGGCCACCCATGACCCTGTCGCCGGTTCACCACTGTTCCTTCCTTGGAAGACCTTTGATAGATACTGACCACTGCAGACCGGGAACACCCCACAAGAGCTGCAGTTTTGGAGATGCTCTGACCCAGTCGTCTAGCCATCACAATTTGGTCCTTGTCAAACTCTCTCAAATCCTTACGCTTGCCCATTTTTCCTGCATCTAACACATCAACTTTGAGGACAAAATGTTCACTTGCTGCCTAATATATCCACCCACTAACAAGTGCCATTATGAAGAGATAATCAGTGTTATTCATATGCCTGATCGGAGTATCAGCACTGCACATTTTCCATGTCTCCTTTGTCTGACACACCCATTTCAGGTCTTGGAGTCTCGACAAATGAGCTAATGATCTGAATCAGGTGTGTTTGATTAAGGAGGGCTGGGGAGGCTCCAGGAATGTGTTTGGGAACTCCTGCAGTAGGCAGGCTCACCTTGTTACCTCAATAGTATTCTGCATCCCTCTGCCACCCCAGCTCCTCACTCTCAGCCGGGGATAAGGACAACAACTGTGGGTTTGAGCTAAATTCCGAGCTCTGAGCCGTCAATTTCCTTGGAAAGCGTGGTAGAAGGTCCATGAGCCGGAACTGAACTTGGCTCACCTGAGCTGCCCACAAGAATACTTATCAGCGCAGGCGATGGGACATTATTTTCAACTTGACTGCAATGTTTTATTCTCCATCATTCAATGCATATTGCCTTTACATCAATGAACCTTTATTCTATGACGATGCTATGCTATGTTTTTAAGAGTTTCTCCTAATTTGGCAAGTTAGGAGCTACTTTTAGCATTAAGATGTTTTGTGAATACAACCCCTGAAGTTTTTAAACCTTAAAAACTTAAAATCATGCAGTAACTTTAACATGGAGGGGATTGTATGTGGAGTAGGTTGATTGGGGACAGTCCCGGTTTTGGGTGTTTGGTTCCCAACTGAAGCCGTTCTCAGAAATGAGAGGTCATTTTACAGCATATTCACAACATATTCAAAACACCCCACAAATACATTGCAAAACATTCAAAGCAAAACCTCTACAACGTCTAACTTAAAGGTGGTCATGAAGGAGAACAATCATATGAAGCCCACATTCAGCTGTGGTAAGAAAGTAGCTCTGATTTTAAACAGAATATAAACAGGCTCTCACACTTACATGACTTGATGTATTTTTATTTATGTATTTGTAAGTGTGATATTTCTATGAATGAGCAGATGATTGCTGAAATTGCTCCTTTTTCTAAACCTCTTGTCACACTGCGGAAAATGGCTTTTTCTTTTCAGAATGAGTGTGCAAATGCCGTTTCAGGTCTGCGTGATATTTAAAACTCTTCTCACACTCTAGACACTTGTAAGGCTTTTCTCCAGTGTGAACTCTCATGTGAATCTTAAGGTTTCCTTTAAGCGTGAAGCTCTTTCCACAATGAGGGCAGGTGAAAGGCTTCTCTCCAGTGTGAATTCTCATGTGATCCTCAAGGTTTGCTCTGTATGTGAAACTCTTTTCACACTGACGGCATATGTAAGGCTTCACTACAGTGTGATTTTTTACATGATTTTTAAGGTGATTACTGTCAGTGAAACTCCTTTCACACTGATCACAAATAAAACAGTTCTCTCCTGAGTGAATCCTCATGTGATGATTAAGGCTTTCTTTATATCTGAAACTTTTTCCACACTGAGAGCATATGAATGGCCTCTCTCCAGTGTGAACTCTCATGTGAGTCTTAAGATTTGCTTGTAGTGAGAAACTCTTCCCACACAGATTGCAGATGTGAGGCTTCTCTCCAGTATGAACTTTCAAATGGACATCAAGGGTTTTTTTCTGTGTAAATCTTTTTCCACAATTAGTGCAAATGAACGGCTTCTCTCCAGCGTGGATTTTCAAGTGGACTTTAAAGCTTTCTTTTCGATAGAAACTCTTTCCACACTGTTGACAGGTGAAAGGCTTCTCTCCAGTGTGAATTCTCATGTGGACTGTAAGACTTTCTTTTCGACTGAAACTCTTCCCACACTGTTGGCAGGTGAAAGAGCTCTCTCCAGTGTGAACTCTCATCTGGAGGTTTCTAGTTTCTGTTTTAAGAGTCTGTGAGTAACTAGTAGATTTTTCCCCAGTCATGAAATCATGACATTTCTCATACTGATTTTTCTCTTCCATTTTATTCAGTTTTTGACTCCATCTTGACCTAAGCTCCATCAGGTCTAGGGTAAAAAGAAACAAATTCAAGTTAACACCATTTAGACCCGTAAAACTGCAAATCCAACAACATGTATGCTGAATCCTATACCTACTAAACAACTGAAAAAGGTGTAACCTGTAATCTCAGAACCTCTTGCCAATGTTGTTCATTCTTTGCTTTCTTTAGGACATGTCCCAAATACTTTCAAGTTGGCAGTTATCAAAACCCACAGTAGAGCACTGGATTGGGATCCCGCAGGTCCTAACACAAATGCAGCAGGAGCAGGCGGTTTTACCTTTGCCGCAGGTGGGAATGTGAGGTCAAAAATACACTGCATTATGTTTTGTAGGCTCTGCTGCAGCCAAACAGTTGTTATTAGTCATGTGTGGTGCTTTACTTTAGCTTAACGTGAACATTTATTTTATCGTCCATTTAATTGAATGCAACGTTTTATGTCTGTAATACTGAGGTGTGTTTCCATTACAACAAGGGTGTATAACGCAGTTCCTGGAGGGTCACAGTTTAGTTCCATCTCCGTTCCAACACAAACACTGGTGGTTTTCAAAAAAGCCTGAAGGACTTGATTAGCTCGATCAGTAAAAGATGTGGAACAGATCAAAAGTGTGGCTACATTTCACCAGGCTCGATGCAAACCGTGTGCAATGCAATATTTGCGACAAGATAATTGCTGCCTACACCGGCAACACAACAAATCTGAATCCAGCTGAATTTGAAATTTCAGGTAAGTATATAATCGATAAGTATACCACGGCAGCCCTCGTGTGAAGCCCTCATCCTGTGAACACCGAACAGGGTAAAGACTAGCTACTCCACCAAGCAAGGACACTGACAAGGCACTTGAGTTTTACATTATTTGTTTTTTCCTTTGCTACTTTTCAACACAACTTATTCTAAGCTTTTTATTTTGTGACCTGCTTTTTCACTGTGGTTTCAAATCCCTTCTTTTACTAACACACATAAATCACATCACACCTAGGAGGCAGTGCAAACCAAACAACTTGCATATTTTTCCTGTGTCTTCTAGTTCCATTCATTGCTAAAACAATTTAACAAGTCATTTTTCCAACCAAGTCTCTACCTTTCTTACACAGAACAACCTCCTGGACAACAACCAGTCTGGTTTCAAAAGCAGACACTCAACTGAGACTGACCTGCTCTCAGTTACTGAAGCCCTGAGACTGCCAAGAGCTGATTCTAAATCCTCAGTACTCATCTTGCTGGATCTGTCTGCTGCTTTTGACACAGTTAACCACCACATGCTTCTTAAACCCTCAAGACAAAGGGCATCTCAGGAACCGCACTTCAGTGTTTCAAGTCTTACCTCTCAGGTAGGTCCTTCAGGGTGTCGTGGAGGGGTGAGGTCTCTAAGTCACAACATCTAGCTACTGGGGTGCCTCAGGGCTCAGTGCTTGGACCACTTCTCTTCTTCTTCTACATGTCATCACTAGGATCTGTCATTCAGAAACATGGTTTTTCCTATCACTGCTATGCTGATGACACACAACTCTACCTCTCATTCCAACCAGAAGATCTAACGGTAGCTGCTTGTATCTCAGCCTGCCTGACAGACAGTTTCTGCTGGATGAAGTACCACCACCTTCAACTCAACCTTGCAAAGACAGAGCTGCTTGTGATCCTGGCCAACCTAAGACTCCATCACAACTTCTCCATTCAGCTAAGTTTGTCTAACATAACTCCATCCAGGACAGCCAGGAATCTTGGAGTCATGACTGATGATCAATTGAACTTCACAGACCACATTGCTAGAACTGCCCGGACCTGCAGATTTGCCTTGTACAACATCAGGAAGAGTAGGCCCTTCTGATCCTCCCAAATAGAAAAATCGCTTGCAACATCATTCAGTAAAACATCTCTCTATTTGACTCCATTGTGCTCATAAACTATATTCCAGCGAATTAAACTGATTATATTTTTCAGACTGCAGAGAGTTTCTGATGAGGATCGTGATTAATCGCACATTTATCGTGAAATTAAACATACACCATTTATCTTGTTTAACATGTCCATTTAGCCATCATTGCTTATTTCCAGCAAAGTAAACCATCAGATTGAAGTGTGATTCTTTTTTTTTTTCAAGGTAAATTTATGTGTCTTTCCAAAAAAGGACACTTGCAGACTTCAAAAGGACACCAAATAACCAAATGATATGAGTCAATATAATTCATACATTTATGTACACCAAAGCACCCTTAAAAACATATATATATATATATATATATATATATATACTGCTGTTCCTATATCACCTGAAGCATCTATACCAACAATGCTGTCACTATTTAATGAATTTAGTCTAATTTCAGGATATAAAATTAATTTCAGTAAATCAAAGGCTTTACCACTAGGCAGTTTTAATGCTGACTCTTTAACAAATTTTCCATTCAATTGGTCCAGATCTGGATTCATTTATCTTGGGATTAAATTGTCATTGATTTGAACAATCTTTGGAAAATCAATCTTGCCCTGATCATTCAGACTGTAAAAAAAACCCAAAACAACCTGCAGCCTGGCAAGCCCTTCCTCTTTCCTTTTTTGGTAGAATAAGTTTAATTCAGATGAATATTCTTTCTCAATTATTGTATCCCCTTCAGATTTTTCCTCTTTGGGTAAACAGGAAAGTCTCTGCAAATTTAGAAAGCGTTTTTTCCAGATTTGTATGGAGTGGCAAAAAACCTAGACAAAAAATGTAAATCTTTGCAGGTGCCGGTAAAATAGGGTGGTCTAGCTATGCCAGATATTTTATATTATAACTGGGCAAGCCATACTAGGACTTATCTGGGAATGGTATAAGTCCTACTTCAAAGCGTGGATTCCTGGGCATGCTTCCCATGTTCTATTCAGAGTCTGTTTGCTTGTCCTTATAATAGGTGTGATGAAGCTGTTAGAATTGTAAAGTATTGGATTTGTCCTATCAAAGTACTTAGGTAAAAGGGAACGTATGCTCAGGCTATGCCCTATCTAAAGGATACTAAAGTAAAGATAAAGGATGGAACAAGATTTGGTTTACAAGTGTTTGTTACATCAGTTATTCACGTTAGTGCTGGGCGACAGTAGACCAATCACAACAGACTGGGCCATCTGGCCAATCAGAGCAGAGTAGGCTCATGGAAAGGAGGGTCGTTTGAGAATAATTGAAAAATGTTGTTATGTGCAAAGTATATTAAGAAAAAATGAAAGTGACCTTGACCTTGCACGTATGGAAGTTTTGGCAGTTAGGAAGTTTTATTCATCCACATTCTTCACAACTTCCCATCCTTTTCTCCTCTTCTTATTGCTAGTAAAGCAGTGAAGAATTGCATCGCTTCTCTTGTTGACCATCGACTAAAAATTACAACCAAAAGCTGCACAATGTGGCATCGTATATTATATTTCGAGTTGTGCTGTGGTAAAAATATCAACAGGGTAGAGTCAGTAGCTCACCGAGTGCAACCATTTGATGTCAACTACGTAGAACGCACTGTGCACCTAAACATTGCCGCCCATTGTCCAAAATATGTCATGGATTTTTTTAAATAACATAAATCTTTCATGGGTTTTCTACTACATATTTCAGTTAGAGACATCATTTACGTTATATAAAGCCATACAAGTCTTAATACCAGGGGATCCCTTTAAAATAGCAAAATAGGGGCACTTTAATTCATAAGTAGATATTGGGATTTATAATGTTACACAAAATAAATTGTTTTTCCTAATTTGATTTGATTTGACATCATTCATTTTGTTACAAGACAAATAATAGAGATAAAGAATTCATGACACAGAATGACTGAAGAAAGACTCTGAGAATGAAACCAACCTGTTTGTTCCTCAGTATCTTCATGTTTGACTCTGAATGTTTCTTCAATCTTCACGTCTTCACTCTCCTCTTTAATAAACTCCATCTTTATAATAGTGTGTCACGTGGATCTCAGTCGCTTCACCAGGAGTTTTTCTGTGTGTTTGGACACTCTGTCATGATTAAGATGAGAATAATTAACAGGAAGAAAAACACATCAAAACTAAGGGTGCTTTTACACCTGAGCGTTTGTTTCGGAACCTGGTGAGTTTTCTCCTCGGTTTGCTTAGGCATACACAGCAATCGCGCTCTGACCCGCACCAAAACAATTGCTCCGAGACTGCCTGAACGAGGTGGTCTCGGCCCAATTGCAAATGAAGTCTTGGTGCGGTTCGCTTGTGGTGTGAAAGAAATCAGACCCAACGGACCAACAAACCAAACAACATCATATTTCATAGCAGGAAATGTGTTATATAAAATGCAGCAGTATTTGATTCTGTGAGTGAGCACATTAGTTACTGCAGTTAAAAACATCTTAAAATGTTGTGTAATCACACTATGTTGTGTAACCACATTTTGGTACGCTTTGAAATATTGCCTTGTGAAAGCAAACCGAACCAAGAAGAAAATGCAACACTGTAACAAATTTAGTCAGTTTCGGAACAATGCAATCGATTGACAGGTGTGAAAACACCCTAAATCTCTGAGTGTGTCTCAATCAGATCTAGCTTTTTCAGCACAGATTATACAAACAATTAATATTTAGTCATGTATGATTTACATGTGTAATTTCTTGATTAGTAGATTATATGTAATAGATTACACTGTGATGAACACAGTAGATTTATAGAAGTTGACATTGCACATGTTTGTGTTGTTGTTCTTGTTGTATTTACACTGGTGAACTGCAGGAGTCGTCAGTGTGATTCAGTGATTCGAGTGATAACTCTGAATCATTTGATTCAATTGAATCTGAATTGGGTTTGAAAAGCTCGGTTTTTCTATCATTACTTGCCAGAGACCAAACAGTGTTTATGATGAACTGATTCACAATATAGGGAGCGAAATGATACGCTCCTTTTCTGTTACACACGTTTAATCATAAAAACTGTTCATTACTGTATACACTTTACTCATAAAAATTGTTAAAAAATTATAATTAATATTATTATATGCATTATAATATTACATTCAAAAAATATATATATTTCTATATAATTGTCTTAACGGGTTGTATAGATTTAAACACTTTAAATGATTAAAATCACAAACCTTTCTTCAGCAAAATCACAGATGCAGGAGCGTGGCGCAGCCTTATGACATCATATCAACACGCCAAAATAAAAGTCCTGTTCACGCTCTACAAAATAATAGAAATTCACACACAGAAAATACATTCAAATGATCAGATAAAGTGATTCACAGATTCACAAAGCTTTCAATACCACTGAGATTTTTTCAGAATCTTAGGGCTCATATCTAAATATAATTATACAAACTACTGAGCATTTGTAATATTCTCAATAATGAATAAAGTCAAATATCTTGATCTTCTTATTACAAAGGATTGGAAAGAAGTTCAAACACATTAAAATTTGTAGTTAAAACTTTAGTTTGTGGTTGCGGAGAGATCAAATATATTTAATTTATTAACTAAAACTGAATTCTTTTTTATGATGAATGCATCCATCTTATTTCATCTCAGTTTCTCAATTTCATATAAGGGCAATAAATAAGATCAAATTTCAACTTTGTTTTGTTAAAGTCTCTCTGTTCAGATGTGATGAAGGGTGGTGAAATTACAATATATGTAAGGAATAAATTCCACACTAGGGTGATAACTGCTCTGTCGATCAGCAAGATGTTTGAGTTTTTATCTTTAAAGCTTTCTAAAGGTGCTTCTTCGACATTGATTAGTTGTTACAGGCCTCCCTCAGCAAATTCTGAATCTCTTGTTCTATTGCAACAGCAACTTTCTACTATTGAGTTTAATGAAATACTATTAGTCTGTGATTATCTCCTGGTTATCTTTTTGTGACACCTTTCATTTAACACATAAACTGAGATTGTTCTCCCTCGGTAGAAATCACGTTCTGGGGGTGAGAAACGGGAACGCAGGGGCACCGTGATGCGACCGCAAAGAGCACTTTCCCTTTCGCGATCAAAGGGGCAGGGGCTACTCTGGCTTTTACAACACTTTTTTACTGGCTTTTGAAGTCGGGAAGATTGTTGTCCGTTGAACTTTGGTGGTGCCAGCTATTGCGCTTTCTTCAAAATTTCCCCCTGACCTTGATAATAATGCATGCCAACAATGATGGTGTCAGAGATCAGCCAGGCTCCATCACCACACAGTCACAGAGATCACTGTCACCTGAGTACTAATCACCCGCATCTGATCGTCATCTTCTCATCACCACAGCAGCATATAAGCACACATTTCACTCTGGCACTTTGTCTGGTCTCGTTCATGAGTACGGACTCACCTACCTGCTTCACTTACTTCCATGTATTGTTGCTCCATCGTCTTTCCTGATCCTCCGTGTCTCCAGCGTTTCCCTGATCTTCTGTGTCTCCAGCGTCCTCCACTCCAGACTCCTTCCATGCTCCACTCTCCTCACTGAAGTGTGTGCTCAGCTGCTCTCATTCCTGACCTCCTCAATCACCTGCAATATACAGAACTGTCAGTACATCCATCCATTATTGCATTACTGCTTGAACTGCTTTACTCACCTGCTTGTTTCCATTACCTGCATCTGCAAATAAACTCTTATATTCATTTCTGTTGTGAGTCTGTGTTCTGTTCATCAGCCATCATCCATATACGGCACTAGTGAAAGTTTAAGACTTAAATAATGATATGGGGTGTATAATATTGTAAATCGTGAGACACTTTGAATATGTATATGTTGTTCTTTACTGTATAAAAGATGATGTTCATGCTCTATTCATAATGTATTGAATATCACAAGCTCACATGTCAGGTAATGTGACAATCTCATAAGCGCTAATCTACTTATCACATGCCAGAATCGCCGGAATATTTCTAATGTATATAATATATAATGTATGTATAAGTGACAGAGTGAGTTAATTATTATTTCTGTTTATTTACTAATTGAATATTGTTATTTCTGTTTGTTTAGAACAACTCACTCATACTAAGATATACTCCAAACTGCTCAGATCTACGCTGCCATACCCTCTGCTACTTGTACTACAGTTGTTCACTCATCTTAATTACAAAGACTGTAAATACCTCTACCAGCCTCAAGTTTCTGACTGGACAACTTATGTCTGCTCAATATCCACCAGCACCCACACTAGTCCACCCTACAAATGGTCGTTTGAGACAGCTTTCAGGAGCTGTCATAACAGCGATGCATCAGAATGATCCAGATCCCAGGCCTGACAGTCAGACCAGGAGGAGTAGTGCGGCTCCCTAGTTACTTGTCAGAGGCTACAGTCAAGACAGAGAGGAGATATTTCTCCTGAGATGAGTGATGATTCAGAACTGCAAGGAGCGGCCGCACCCAAGATTGCCACCAACATCCCTAAGTATAGAGCAAGTATGCAGCCATAGCAGCCTCTGATAGTGCCCATACTCCGCAGATCACTACAGGTGCCATCCCTCTGCCTAGATCCAAGTAACCTCAGAGACCAAGTGACAGCGCTGCAGAGTCATTTGGACAAGATCGCCTGCATGATTTAGAATGGAGGCTTTGGCAGCTGGAGATGACATCACAGTCGACTCACGTCTGACCCGCACAACGTCAATCCTTCCCCCAGAGATCTTACGACAGAGCAGATAATAGCAGAATTGGCTACAGTTCAACCCAGTTATGTATTCCTCCTTGTCAAGAAAGTACCGAGGACCAGCTCCCACCATTCTGAACTTCGTTAAGCCAGATCTGAGAGAGTTTTCAAGACTATGTGTTGCTCTGGAGAACATCCTGCCAGCAGACGCTTCTCGTTGTTCCCCTGAAGTCAGAGGAAGCACTGTTGATTGCCGACTCCTACTGCAACTTGTTATACCCATTCTCAGAGACTATGGAGGTGCTTAACCAACACAGCCCCACCAGTTGGACCTTCAAAGAATAGCTGACCTTATGGATGATCCGAACATTGGTCACAGAGATGTGACAGCCTTCCGAATGTTCGCATTGAGAGTTCGCTAGCTAGTGAGTATGCTTCAGCAGCTCGGGAATAAAGGCTACGTGGAGCTCGAGTGCAGTTCCCACACATCAAGACTATTGTGTAAGCATCCGCATGATCTACAGACACGTTTTTGATGGTTTATCCATCCTTAACAAGTTCCAATCCCCACCTTGCTGGATCTGTTAGCATGGTTAGAGTTCGAGGTGCAAGTTCAAGAAGATAGTTCAATTCAGTTCACATTTATTTGTATAGCGCTTTTCACAATACATATCGTTTCAAAGCAGCTTTACAGGAAATGCATGTCAACATTACAATTTAGAGTGATCTTTTATCAGAGGGGACTGTGCTGAAATTATGTAATATCAGAAATGTACATATACAAATCACGCAGTTAGCTAATGATGTATTCATTTAAACAATGTGTTAAGGTAGAAACAATACATGTTAACAATGATTAGGATATATAGCAAAATTTGGAATGGTGCCTGTTGATTCAGATTTTGCATCATCTGAAGTCCTCGCAGAACCAGGTAGTACCAGGTTCTATCCACCAGCAAGTAAGCCAGTACCCATGCAAAGGGACACCAGAGAGACACGAAGGCCACAAGTATCTTCCTTGACACAGAGAAAGAAAACAGTGACTTGCCAGATAAAGCTGACCTCAAGACGAGAAGATTTTCTGCCCATATTGTGATGCTCAAGACCACTTCTTGAATGGGTGTGCCAGTTTCCAGAGACTGAACAGAGATCAGAAAATACAGTGGATACAACAATGTTGGCAATGTGGAAGAACCTATCAAGCTGCAGAGTGTAACCTCAGGACACTCCAAGTTGTAATCTCAGACACCTGTACATCTTCCTCGAGGTTAATGATCGACCCTTACTGAAAACACCTGAGACACCTAAGGTCAGACCTTCAGAAAGCTGCTTGGTGAACATCACTGCAGAGAAGCTGTACCTAGATTGTCCCACCAATAGCCGGCTCTTGTTGAAGATCTGTAAAGTACTCTTAAGGAATGACAACCTCGTCTGTTATGCCCCATCTAGAGAAAAGGATGCAACATGAAAGACTCTGAAAATGCAGTGAATTTGGAACAATGATGATTTATTGTCTTAATTTAGGACTTCTTTCTTAATACTTAACCCAAAAAAGAAAAGAGAAAGGAAAAAAGAATATTCAAATCTAACTCAAACAAAAACAGAGATCAAACAATGGCAGACTCTTTACTTTCCCAAATACAACAAACAAGCGATACTCTTAACACATTCAAACTATCCACTCTATCTTCTCCAAACACAGGATGTTTCTGTAGAGCAGGGGTGGGGAACGTTGATCCTGGAGGGCCATTGTCCTGCCAAGTTTAGCTTCAACCCTGAGAAGAAAAAAAAAACACTCATCTCCCTGTAACTTCAGTAATCCTGAACACCTTAATTAGCTTCAGGTATGTTTAATTAGGGTTGGAGCTAAACTCTGCAGGACAATGTCTCTCCAGGATCAACGTTTCCCACCCCTGCTGAAGAGAAAGCGATGACATGCTTTTTAAAGTGCTGTGCACCAATAAGGACATAGCAGCAATCAGATGACATTCCTAGACAGACACACACTAACAAAACAACAGAAATATAACAAAACCTTTGGGTCGTAATGTCACACTGGAAAAAAGGCTATTTCTTTTTACAATGGTTTAGTAAATGCCGTTTCAGTTCTGTGTGATATGTGAATCTCTTCTCACACTGAAGACACTTGTAAGGCTTCTCTCCAGTGTGAACTCTAATGTGAACCTTAAGATTTTTTTTGATTGTGAAACTCTTTCCACACTGAGGGCAGGTGAAAGGCTTCTCTCCAGTGTGAATTCTCATGTGATTCTCAAGGTGTGTGCTGTATGTGAACCTCTTTCCACAGTGATGACATATGTAAGGCTTCACTAAGGTGTGAATTTTTACATGCTTTTTAAGGTGATTACTGTCTGTGAAACTCATTTCACACTGATGACATATAAAACATTTCTCTCCTGAGTGAATCTTCATGTGATGATTAAGGCTTTCTTTATATCTGAAACTCTTTCCACACTGATCACAATCAAACAGCTTCTCTCCAGTGTGAACTGTCATGTGAGTCTTAAGAGTTCCTTTTAATGCAAAACTTTTTCCACAATGTTGGCAAATAAATGGCTTCTCTCCAGTGTGATTTCTCATGTGGATATTAAGGTCTCTTTTCCGTTTAAATCTCTTTCCACACTGAGAGCATATGAATAGTTTCTCTCCAGTGTGAACACTCATGTGAATCTCAAAGCTTTCTTTTAGTGTGTAGCTCTTCCCACACTGTTGGCAGGTGAAAGGGCTCGCTCCAGTGTGATTACTCATGTGGGAATTAAGGTCTGCTTTCCGTCTAAAACTCTTTTCACACTGAGAGCATATAAACGGCTTCTCTCCAGTGTGAACTCTCATGTGAGTATTAAGATTTCCTTTTAGTGAGAAACTCTTCCCACACTGTTGGCAGGTGAAAGGCTTCTCTCCAGTGTGAACTCTCAAGTGATCATTAAGGATTCGTTTCTGTGTAAATCTCTTTCCACACTGAGGGCATATGAACGGCTTCTCTCCAGTGTGGATTTTCAAGTGAACTTTAAGGCTTTCTTTTCGACTGAAACTTTTTCCACACTGTTGGCAGGTGTAAGGTTTCTCTCCAGTGTGAACTTTCAAGTGGGTATTAAGGGTTTTTCTCTGTCTAAACCTCTTTCCACACTGAGTGCATATGAATGGCTTCTCTCCAGTGTGAATTCTCATGTGGACTTTAAGGCTTTCTTTTCGAGTGAAGCTTTTTTGACACTGTTGGCAGGTGGAGTCAGCTCTCATCTGGAGGTTTCTAGAATCTGTTTTATGAGTCTGTGAGTAACTAATAGATTTCTCCCCAGTCATGAAATCATGACATTTCTCATACTGATCTTTCGCTTCCATTTCATTCAGTTCTTGACTCTTCTCTTTCAGCTCCATCAGGCCTAGAGTGAAAACAAACAAAAACTAGTCAACACCATTTAGACATGTAAAACATCAAATCTAACATGTATGCTGAATTCTTTACCCACTAAACAACTAACCCTAACCCTAACCCCCACTTGCATTTATCCTAAATGAAAACAGTCAGGATGCGCTTTCTGTTCTGCGCTGCTGGACGGTCAATCTTACCTGGTATTAGTGGACTACATGTCAAAGTTCCCTGAAGTACTTCATTTGCCAGACAAGACTGCATACACAGTTATTAAGATGAAAAGTGAGTTTGCAAGGATTGGGATCCCAAAAGAAATCGTGAGTGATCACGTGTGCCGTTCGCCAGCCAGGAGATGAAAGTGTTCACAGCAGAGTGGGGCATAACTCTCACCAACTCCAGTCCTGGGTACCCACAATCGGATGGCATGGCTGAGAGGACTGTCAAAACAGTGAAGCGTGCTGAAGGAGGCCTCTTTAACAGGTATTGATCCTCTTCTTGCACTGCGTTCACTGTGCAACACTCTGTCCTACTCTTCTGCACAAATGCTCATGGGGAGAGTGTTAAGGAGTACGCTTCTTAGTACAGCAGGTGTACTAAAGCCTACAACCCCTAAAAGAGTCTGTGACAGACAGAGGCATCTTCAAAAGCAAGTAGAAACATTATTATAATGCCACAGCAAAGCCTCTGCCCACCCTATAGGAAGGGAGCAAGTTCTGCATGGAAACAAGACAAGGTTGGATGCCTGCAGTAGTTGTGGAGAAGAGTAATGAACCACTTTCATACTATGTGCGGGCTGAAACTGGTCAGCTTTATTGGAGAAATAGACGACATCTGAGATCTGCTTGAGTCTTCAGTGACTGTGAAGAGTCAGCAGGATCAGGACCTGGTGTCTTCAGACAGTGCTTCAGTCTCTGAGTCTGTTCCAGGAGTGGAAGGGTGATTCTCTAACCAGTTGGGCTGGAGGACTATGTTGTTAACAAGAACTGAAGAGGTGTATCCTTTTGCAACAAGCCTCTTTAGACTGTCAAAAGTTTAAATAAATAAGAAGGCTCATTGTTACTGGACTGAAGATTGACTAATGATGAATGAATATTGACGTGTACGAGAAGATGTGTTCCGTTACCTGTTTTATAGTAGGGTACTGAGTTGATTTGAGTTTGCAGATATAACACAAAGGAAAAACAAACTTCTGCTGACAAAATTGAGTGGTATTGAATAGACGGTCATGTTTTAGATGACAGATATGTTCTGCATAAAGGCTTATGGAGGGGGGATGTGGTATATCAGAGGAATGTCATGTATGTTATGTGCTTGAGGGCCGTGTTCAAGAAGCTGGGCGGTGTTTCACGTGTTGTTGTTCTGAAAGAAAGTAATGACTGCCAGCTCAAGCTGTTCTCCTGTGTGTCTTTTAACTTACTACATGAACCCTGAATATAACAGTAAGCGGGATTAAGAAAACAGTCTATAAATCACAGCCTGACCCAAGAGAACTGGTTAATTAGACAGATCTCATATCTGACATTCATATTTAAAATGTTAGACAAATAGAGTCCTCTCAACTATGCTCAGATTTACAGAAGAGTCATTGTCTATGTGCTTCACACAATAATGTAAAACGGCATTTATTACTTTTCTTTCTCAAAAGAACAAAGTGTTTTTCAGCCTTATTTCCTTTTAAAGTTATTATTTCAAGGAGTAAATGTGTTTTAATCAGTACGCCTGGAAACAAAGTAATGTTTACAAACCCTGTTTTGATAAAGTGAAATAAAAATAAATAAATATATTTAGACAAATATAATGTTGATCACTCACATTTCATGGTTTGTGTTTTGCAAAACAAATGTATTTTCTAGATACTGTTGCATAATTAAGTGATAGAAATTTTTCATTGTGTTTTTATTCAGAAATAGATGTTGGTTTTAAAGTGTCCCTATTATGCCATTTAAAATTCAGTTTTGGAGGTCTCCTACAACAGGTTTACATGTATCAAAGGTCAAAAAACACTTTAATTTTCTCATAATAATAATAATAATAATAATTCCTTACATTTATATAGCGCTTTTCTGGGTACTCAAAGCTCTTTACATACGGAAGGGGGAATCTCCTCAACCACCACCAATGTGCAGCACCACCTGAATGATGCGACGGCAGCCATATCGCGCCAGGACGCCCACCACACACCAGCTGATATACACTGCATGTCACCACATTCTCAAACGACTCCTCGGATGAATCTAAATTCCTCCTGCTCTGCTCTGATTGGACAGACAGCCCAGTCTGTTGTGATTGGTCTACTCCTCACGGTTCCGGAGCTTCCTAAAGCTCAGCCATTGTGCACACTGTAAAAACGGTAACGATGGCGTTGATTTTACCATATCAATCCAAGCACGAGTCCAATGATGAAATATTGGAAGAAATATTCAACCAGAACCTCCATCGCAAGAACGACTTGAGCAGGACGTTTCTCAGTGACACACTACTCAGACTGACGTTCATCATGAGATGTATGAACTGTAATTCCTCACCATCAGCATTAACAAGTGTATATCCATCAACTGATGTTTATTTCTAATTTATTGCGGTGCACATGTGAGAACTGTATTATCAACAGTATCGATGACAGCGCATACGTTAGCCCAGCACTAACGTGAATGAAAGCGTAAAACAAATTTTGATACATCCTCTATTATTATGCAAACATATTAACTTGTGAACTTCGTGGAAATGACTCGTTTAAGCGGTTCAGAGTCGATTCTTTCTTTTGAGAGACAATTACTTTATTTATGACTGCAGACTGTTTACATTCACATACAGCTACATTAAACGCTGCATGAAAGGTAATATTCAAAAATCCATAATAAGGGCATTTTAATGTTACACAAGATAGTTGTTTAGTTTTGGCTATTTTTTATTGGGTTTTTTCCTCATTTAATTTGTGACACGAGTTGTGTGTAGAGTATAGATAATAAGAACCATGATGCAGAATGACTTAAAGACTCTGAGAATGAAACCAACCTGTTTGTTCCTCAGTATCTTCATGTTTGACTGTGAATGTTTCTTCAATCTTCACGTCTTCACTCTCCTCTTTAATAAGCGCCATCTTTATAATTGTGTTACAAGGATCTCAGTCGCTTCACCAGGTGGGAAGGAATGTCATCAGTGATCTTTTCTTCACCTCCATCCCTCTCGCCAACTCGCTTCTCCACAAAAATACAAGCCTTGTGTGAAGAAATATTTCCGATCTATGATGTAATAAATAAAACAATTTTTATGATTACCTCAAGTTTATTGGTGTTTTTCTCCTATGTACATTATAAATGATACAAGTAAACAAATTAATTAGGTGAAACTGTGCGTTTGAATTTGTCTCGCAAATACATCGCTGTTTATCTACTATTTAGGGTATTTTATTAATTTAAATAACATGGGTTATCTTAATATGTTATTAATGACATTTTAATGTAATATGTATTTATTTCCTTCTAATTCTCATTGTCATTGCAGGCTGGTTTAGGCTATATTCACCGTTAAAGAAAAGTAATTATGCTTAAAATAGCCTTGAACATAAATAAACACAGGTGATGACTAAAAACAATCATTTTATGACTCTAGACATTACTTTGTGAAGACAGTGGCATAATACAGGGACATATTATGTTTTTTAATCAAATAAAAACAGTAGTCATGTGCGTGGGTAAATTTTACCCGCTTTCGGTTTTAAGTATACAACGACCCCTGGCGGTTCTAGTGTTAATGTTATAAAATGCATAAAATGCAAAAATAATTTATTGACGTCAAAGTTCTCTATAAAACTGTATGAACAGTTTGTTTTAAACACTTTAAATGATTAAAGACACAAACCTTTCTCCAGCCGAATCACAGATGCAGGAACGGCGCAAGTTTATGACGTCATATCAGCACACCAAAATAAAAGTCCCGTTAACACGAAAAAAAGAAAAGAAAATCACACACAGAAAACACGTTCAAATGAAAATATAAAGAATTGCTTCAAAGGATATTCAAAGCTATCAATACCAGTTTTTACTGGCTTATATTTAAATATAAACAAGTGTGTGAGGTGATCGCAATTATTATACCAACAACAGAGCATCATGATATTCTCAAACAGGGATGAAGTCCAGTTTTCATGTTTGTTACAAATGATTGAAAAGAACTCTTTAGTATATCTCTCTTTTTAACGACACATTCTTAATGTATTAACTAAAACTTAGCATGAAGTATATATCCATCTTATTCCATCTCAGTTTCTCAGTTTAAAATGGCTAAAATCAATTTTTCTAAATATGTTATGACATGTGTGTTTCTTTTCTTTATTACCTCCTGTAATCTGCTGCAGCACATGGTGTGAGATGTCCTCAGCTCCTTAAATAATTAATAAAACTTATTTCAATTTTTTTCACATAGCATTTTTTTATTCTATAAATTCAGCACAGGCAGACTTTTTTATTGGCAACAACCTCTGTATTTCTGTTAATCTGCATTAATGTTTAGGAAATGTACACGCTTGGGTGGCATGGCATGAATAATGATCAAAGGCACAAGAATCTCCACTTATGAATTTCTTTAAGGAGGAGCAACCGCTTTTATTACCTTCCTTGACCAGTTCCTGAAAGTGTCTAATCAGCAGCTTCTTGTTCTTCTTCTTCAGGGTGTGAAGCATGATCATCAAAGCATCATCTTGACCATGATGATGTACCATCAAATATGCCATGTCATGTATACTGGTTCGATGACTTGCAGTTCGATATGACTCTTAAATATATTTCAGTGCTTAGGTCCAAGCTGATGAAGTACGGTGTGAAGTACTGAATGGACATTGTATTGGACCATCTTTACTTCTGTTGAACAAGATATGAAAGATTTTAACTACGTTTACCGTTATTGTGGATCTACACACTGAAATGTTGTTTTCATTATGAAATGATGCCATAATCCATAATGAATTATTAGTCTGGCCAGCTATTTGTTATCCAAATAGCCCTATATATACACCATATTCATCTACAGCAGGGATGGGCAACTGGCGGCCCGCTGGACATTTGAAAAGCAAATCAGGTAAAGATTGCGTTCAGATCATAATGTTAATACTAAATCAATCCAGGAGAGGTCGCTATTTCCAGCCGATCCCCGTATTAATAACAGTAAGATGTGCACGCTGACGTGAAAGTTCACTAAAATTAGCAGATCGGAATGGAACAGTAAAGCAAAGAGAACGGTTTGGCCAGAGTTCGGCTAACGGGAAGTATGAAAGATGCACATGAGACTCCTAGATTTCAAATGTAAAATGCACAGTCAACAAAACCATTTTCTTTGCCAAATGAATGACAGAAATGTATGCAGTTATTATGTTCTTATACATTTTTTAAAAAAAAAAAAAGTATTTTCCATGGTAATATGTGGATGTGGATTATAGTAATGCCATTTGGAAATAAGCACTTTTTAAGGAGGCTGAGTTGACAATGTTCTCTAGGCTTGTAGTCAAAAACAGGATTTCTGTACATTTGTTTGTTGCAAATTTACAGATAATGCAATTGAGATGTTTACATTTGCTTGTTGGAGTAATATTGCTTGTCAGCTAAAAACAAAGTTTCCCATTTGTATTAGCAAAAAAAGTTTAACAGTTCATAAAATATTTTTTAAAAAGTTACATTAATTGTACATTGATTTCCCTTATTAAAAAGTACATTTAGTAAGACGGTGTAAAAGGTGCGAGTGTGGATTAGTAATCTGGCCCCCTGGTATTAAGGAGAAAAATGTTGGCCCTCGTCACTATCGAAGTTGCCCATCCCTGATCTACAGCATCAACAACCATTAAAATCAGCTGAAGGAGGTCAGAGACCTGACCATCTGACACTCTTGAGGACCATGAACTAGTCAATGTCCCGGTTTATAAACCAGTCGTTTCAACAATGGCTCTGAGAGGAACGTTAAACTCGTTGATAAAGTTAACAATATTATGAGAGTATGTGCTGTAAATTATCTACAAATAAGCAACAAAAAGTGTGTGATGAATTATTTTTCATAACGATGTAGAGGTGTACGTCAGTTTTCCCCATCCTCCATTTATCCCAAAAATATGGGTTGTCAGTAGACCACAATAATTAATTGCAATTATGTTATCTCTCTATTGTTTTAAGCAATGAATAACTGGGCACTGATAGAATAATGACAACTAATTAAACAAATATTCCTATCATAATTTGGAAGCAATCCTAAAATATTCTAAAGCTGAAACAATAATTTCATTCTATCAAAGGATTGTATTTGACTCCTAAAGGGTTTCTTTATTAATTAAAAGTTCTTTAGGATTGGTTCAAAATGAGAAATCCATGAGCAATTCGTTAGCTTTCCTTCTTTTCATTACATTAGTGTTATGTTGCATGAATCTGCTTTATCTTTGAAAAGATGTAAATATCAAGTTCTGCAACAAAAGCCTATTGTGATGTGTCCATTTTGTCTAAAACTCTAAAACAATGCAAACTGTTGGTTGACAATCTCTAAGTATTTAATTAATAACTTACCTTATACAATGCTGGACTTGAGTCGTGTCTTTCACACCTGCTCTCTGCCTTCATAAGGGAAAGGTAAGGGCCGTAGAGCCGAGAGGTTTGCTTAAGGGACTTTTACAAAATTGTCATTTTTAGTGTCATTGAGGGAGGAGCTGGTGGGTCTGTGGGACTTAAGCCACGAATATTCTTTGCAAACCCATGAATATCTTCCTTGTTTTTACAAAAATATGTGCTCTGCAGGCCCTGGTCCACAGTGAACCAAAGAGGGCCTAGTAAAACATGTTACTTCATAAAAATCCAAGTCAGTTTCATGAAGCAACAACGATGAACAATAGCGCGGCGCGTGGCAGCCACGGTGCTTAGCTCTCCAGTGTTTGTACTGTTTTTGTTAGTTTTTCCTGTTTTTTGATTTTCTAATACAGTTTTACCAGGGATGAACTGCTGAACTTTTGGCAGTACACACCACAAAATCTTCTACCGGATTTCGATTATTCAGACGTTTTGTTGAATGTTGTAGTCGGCAGTTTAGACGCTTCAAAAGGTGGTGTTCAGATGTAACTGTGTTAAAGAAGATGTGCTGTCCCGATCTTGAAACACTTCATTAACTGCAAACCGTTCTATTCGCCGCGGGAGTTTTGCTCGTTCATTCTGGTGAGCGTCTACATTCCTCCGCAAGCGCACGTGAGCTCAGCTTTACAGATCTCATCTGGGTTTAAGGTTATGTCAAACTCGCTCAAATCCTTACACTTGCCCATTATTTCCTGCTTTTAACACATCGACTTTGAGGACAAAATGTTTACTTGTTGCCTAATATATCCACCAACAAGTGCCGTGATGAAGAGATGATCAGTGTTATTCACTTCACCTGTCAGACTGAGCTCCTTCAGCCATGTTGGATTGCGATCACCAGGTAGCGCTTCAGGTAACCAAAAATGCCTATAAGTTCCACTGGTATTGTTGGATTCCCCGATCAGGACAGCACAGTAAGTGATGATGTTCAGGCCAGGTGCAGCACGTCTTTCTCCTTCCTGATACTTCTTGCTTTGCGCCACTGACTGGATGTGAAGAACTTCCGTGTGACATTTGTGAGTAATATTTTCCATTATTGTTGGCTCTATTAAGAGTTAAGTGGTGATATGGTATTTTTTTGCCCCAACACACACAAGCATCGCTCAGGACTGCACTGTCTTTCATGTTTATTTCTTTTGGTAGTATTTTTGACATTTTCAAACATTTCAAAGAGTCTGGGCCCACTGAAGGTTGATAAGTAATGTAAAAGTATTGACTATACACAAAAGATTTATGAATCAGGAAAATTTTCTACTGTCATTTATACCTCATTTGGTGGTTAATTTGCACAAATGTTGTAATTTGTCGAATGTAACAGGAAAAAGTGAGTATTTGAAATTTGATTCTTTATTCAGCCTTTTGACAAATTTGCAATTTTGTGAGTTTACTGTATTTTTTAATTTCCTTGAGAAATTCTATCAGTGAATCAATAACAAACCCAGGGCACTCTAGATACAGAGGCGTATAGAGTGTTACACACATTTTTACTTGAGGAGGTCTGACCTCGATGGACTGAACAGAAGAAATGACCCAGAGAAGAAGTCCATGTGAAAGATGACATTCCACCAGCTTTGAACAGTCAAGGTTTAGTGCTTCTTTGGGATGGTACCGCAAGGTGTTATTCCCTTGCAGAATGCAAGTTTCCGGATGGCACGTAGGTCTGAAGTCACGAGTTGAAAGGTGCTGTAAGTAGATCTTGAACTATGCTGTTGGACATTGTTGATATCAACCCAAACAAACACACCCCTCTCTTCATTGCTCTGCCTCCTAAACTCACTCTCCAATTCTAACCACCCTGCTCCGAGTCGGTGTCGAACCCTGGCCCGATAGCTGCTGGCATGTGAGGTGAATGCACTACCAATGACGCTAAACACCGCATTCTCTAGCGGGCGTCAGTGTGCAGTAGTTTATCTGGCCACTATTGCACACGAGAGTGGGTGTCTGTTTATCACAGCTGACATGCAAAAAAATGCTTCATGAAAAATAAAGCACACTTGATGAACGAACGACAAGGAAGAACGAAAAATGAACATACAGTACACAAGAGTATATATAAAGTGTTCGTTGTTAGTCGCCAACAGCACAGCACCTCCAGACAATCAAAACCCAGAGTGTTACTCTCATGAGAAGCGGGATCAAAGCAGCCTCCGCCTCTGTTTTTAGGCCTTCCCACTTGGCTATCTCCAGCGCTGGAAAGCTCTTTTGTATTGTGTCCCATTTCTCGTTCTGCAGTTTTTTTCTTCTTCTTATTTTCAAATCTCCCTCTTGCTCGTTCTCTCTCCTCGACCGTCAAACGCCCCCCTAATGCTGATTGGTTAGACGTTTGTTGTTTGTCAGCCCGACTAACTTCCAAACAGTGTATTTGAAATACTACTGAGTCCCCCTTTAAGGTGTAGGGGTCGTTCTGTAGGCAAACATCAGTGCCTTAAATTTGCGTCTTGTACTTGCATCCCTATATGTGTAATGGACTCGTCCTTGAGAGAATAAAACTTCAGCAGTGGCACTGACTTGAAGTACATCAGATCAATGAGTCTGTCCACATTACATGAGAAGGCAGAAGAAATCATGAGCATGTCACTCTCCAATGTTCTCAAGTCCTCAAATCATCTTAAACACTTAAAATCATGCAGTGCCTTTAATATGGATAAGTATGTGTGGTGTAAAGAGATCAGACATTTCTTTTTTTTCAGGGACACCCCTCAAATACATTGCAATAATGTGCAATGCAATATTGACTATGGCATGGCAATACTCCTGCATTTATGATGTTTCCTCAACGGACTACTGCGACAGGGTGAAAAAAAGTGAATAAAACATGTTACCTTAGTTCTCTGGAGGAAATCCAAATATCCATGCAATCCAGATATGCTCACAGCACCTTCTATCAGCTGTAGTCCCACCTCCTCGATGACAGCACGTACGCGGTTAAAGACGGCACAAGATGAATGGTCAAAGTCTTAATGGTCAAAGTCACAGTAGCAACCTGTAGTCTGACATGTTTCTTGTCCACAACACCACAAGATTTTAGTAGTCAAAATCGTATAATCTGACACAGTGACTATCATGACCTACAAAAATATTGTGTAGTCTGAACCTGGCATAACATATATGACATGGATCAGCGCCCCAACACATTCTAAATTAATGGCGTCTACCTCAACTGCTTAAAGGGGAACCCTGGGTATTGAGACTTGTAATGCTTAATATAATGTAAATTATGTCTCTTACTGAAATAAGTAGTAGAAAACCCATGAAAGATTTACGTTATTTAAAAAAGCCATGACATTATTGGACAATTTTGTTTGGATGCATTGGTTACACTTGGTGAGTTACTGACTCTACCCTGTTGCTATTTTTAGCAACAACACAACTCAGAATATAATATACGACGCCACATTGTGCAGCTTTTGGTTGTAATTTTCAGTCAAAGGGCAACAAGAGAAGCAATACAAAACAATACAATATTTATTTGTAAAGCACATTTAAAAACAGCCACAGCTGACCAAAGTGCTGTACAGAAAAGAATAAAACTAAAAAAATAGGGGAAAAAACTACCAATAAAGTTTTATTTGTCCACATTGTTCACAACTTCACATTCTTTTCTCCTCTTCTTATCGCTAGTAAAGCAGTGAGGACTTACATCGCTTCTCTTGTGGCTCATCGACTGAAAATTACAACCAAAAGCTGCACAACGTGGCATCGTATATTATATTCCGAGTTGTGTTGCGGTAAAAATAGCAGCAGGGTAGAGTCAGTAGCTCACCGAGTGCAACCATTTGACATCACCGACACAGAACGCACTGTGCACCTAAACAAAATGGCGCCCCTCATTGTCCAAAATATGTCATGGATTTTTTAAATAACGTAAATCTTTCATGGGTTTTTTATTACATATTCCAGGAAGAGACATCATTTATGTTATATTAAGCCATCCCAGACTTAACACTCAGGATTCCCTTTAATATTTGAAACTATAACAAAGATGGACAGGTGTGGCCACTGGAGTAAATATACACAAAAGATAAAATATAACAAGGTGAAGGATACAAATAAAAATAATACACATAAAAGAAGTAGTCATGAAGGTGGACAATCAGATGAAGCCTACATTCAGCTGCGGTGTGAAAGTAGCCTTGATTTCAAACAGATACGCATTTTCTATTGCCATACTCTTCAACAAAGAACACAAACAGGGTCTCACATTTACATGACTATTCATATGTATTTATAAGTGTGATGTTTGACCACAATTAAACTGGCTTTGTCCAGAGCGAACGCTCAGATGATTGCTGAAATTGCTCCTTTTTCTAAACCTCTTATCACACTGAGGAAAACAGCATTTTCTTTTCAGAATGAGTTTTCAAATGCCTTTTCAGTTCTGTGTGATATGTGAAACTCTTCTCACACTGAAGACACTTGTAAGGCTTCTCTCCAGTGTGAACTCTCACATGAATTTTAAGGTTTCCTTTAAGCGTGAAGCTCTTTCCACACTGAGGGCAGGTGAAAGGCTTCTCTCCAGTGTGAACTCTCATGTGTTCCTCAAGGTTTGCTCTGCTTGTGAAACTCTTCTCACACTGGAGACACTTGTAAAGCTTCTCTCCGGTGTGAACTCTAATGTGAATCTTAAGGTTTCCTTTAACTGTGAAACTCTTTCCACACTGAGGGCAGGTGTAAGGCTTCTCTCCAGTGTGAATTCTCATGTGAACCTCAAAGTTTACTCTTTTTGTGAAACTCTTTCCACACTGAGGGCAGGCGAAAGGCTTCTCTCCAGTGTGAATTCTCATGTGATTCTCAAAGTTTACTCTTTTTGTGAAACTCTTTCCACAGTGATGACACATGTAAGGTTTCACCACAATGTGAGTTTTTACATGATTCTTAAGATGAATCCTGTCTGTGAAACTTTTTTCGCAGTGATGACATATAAAACAGTTCTCTCCCGAGTGAATCCTCATGTGATGATTAAGGTGTGCTTTATTTCTGAAGCTCTTTTCACACTGATCACAAACAAACTGCTTCTCTCCAGTGTGAATTCTCATGTGGACTTTAAGGTTTTTTTTCTGTTTAAAACTCTTTCCACACTGAGAGCACATGAATGGTCTCTCTCCAGTGTGAATTCTCATGTGAATCTTAAGATATCCGTTTTGTGAGAAACTCTTCCCACACAGTTTGCAAGTGAAAGGCTTCTCTCCGGTGTGAATTCTCATGTGGATTTTAAGGTTTTCTTTTACTGAGAAACTCTTCCCACACAGTTTGCAGGTGTAAGGCTTCTCTCCAGTGTGAATTCTCATGTGGACTTTAAGGTCTCTTTTCTGTTTAAATCTCTTTCCACACTGTTGGCAGGTCAAAGGCTTCCATCCGGTGTGGATTTTCAAGTGGACTTTAAGGCTTTCTTTTCGAGTGAAACTCTTTCCACACTGTTGACAGGTGAAAGGCTTCTCTCCAGTGTGAACTCTCATCTGGAGGTTACTAGTTTCTGTTTTATGAGTCTGTGAGTAACTAACTAAGTACTGATTTTTCTCTTCCATTTCAATTTCTTGACTCTTCTGTTTCAGCGTCATCAGGTCTAGGGTGAAAAGAAACAAAAACAAATTAACACTAGTTTGATGGCACAAAGCAACAGACATGTAACACAACATTTAGACATGTAAAATATCAAATCCAAGAACATGTATGCTGAATCCTATAATCGCTAAACTGAAAAATAAAAATCTGTAATCTCAGAACCTCTTGTCAATGTTTTTTGCTTTCTTTAGGACTTGTCCCAAATACTTTCAAGCTGCCAGTTTTTAAAGACCTTATAAAAACCCATGGGCCCCAGCACAAATCTGACGGGATCAGGCGGTTTTACCTATGTTGCTGGTGGGAGTGTGAGGTCAAAAATATACCGGAGGTCCCGGGATTTAACAAAAATGTTCCAAAAAGATTGAAGTGGGTTTCCTTTCGAATAGAAACTTGCACTGTGTCTCCTAGAGGACACTTAGAATACCTCAGGCATGACCGGTGTCTGAAGCACGTGTGAAAACACGACAATGAACTTGACATTGGCTGCCATTAGCCTATGACGTACTGCTGGTGCGACTGAGTATTAAAAGGGCACCTGTAGAACAAGTTATCAGCTTCGTCTTCAGGAGCCGCTTGTCTAGGTGCATATGAATATATCGGCTGTCAATGTAAGCTTGAGTGCAGAGTGAGTGCTGTCAGCTCTAGAGAACTGTATATGCATGCACTGTGATGAGTCATGGTGAGGAAGCTATGGTCTTACTTCATTCTTACAACCTGAATTCCGGAAAAGTTGGGATGTTTTTTTAAATTTGAATAAAATAAAAACTAAAAGACATTCAAATCACATGAGCCAATATTTTATTTACAATAGAACATAGATAACAAATGTTTAAACAGAGAAATTTTACACTTTTATCCATTAAATGAGCTCATTTCAAATTTGATGCCTGCTACAGGTCTCAAAAAAGTTGGCACGGGGCAACAAATGGCTGAAAAAGGAAGACATTTTGAAAAGAATCAGCTGGGAGAACATCTAGCAACTAATTAAGTTAGGGTGTACTCACACTTGGTTTAGACCCCCAAAGCCTGGTTCGTTTGACTAGTGTGATTGCTCCGTTCCTTGCCTGGGTGTGGTTTGTTTAGCCATCCCTGGCCCACTTGGAAGAGGTTCTCTTCCATTCATAAAGTTGCATCGTATGTGACGCAAGTGTGCTCCAGCCCGAAACATTATTTGAAGTGTGAGTGCGGGCCAGCGGGGGAGTGGGGAGGGAGGACAATCGGGCTTGGTTCAAGGCAACCGTGCCTAGTGTGAGTACACCCTTAATTGATATCAGGTCTGTAACATAATTAGCTATAAAAGGGTTGTCTTAGAGAGGCAGAGTCTCTCAGAAGTAAAGATGGGCAATCTGTGAGAGTGCATAAAGATTGGAAAACTTTAAAAAACAATGTTCCTCAACGTCAAATTGCAAAGTCTTTGCTAACCTCATCATCTATAGTGCATAACATCATCTACAGATTCAGAGAAACTGGAGAGATCTAAGGGGCAAGGCCGAAGACCTTTATTGGATGCCGTGGTCTTCAGGCCCTCAGACGACACTGCATCACTCATCGGCATGATTGTGTCAATGACATTACTCAATGGGCCCAGGAATATGTCCAGAAACCACTGACGGTAAACACAATCCACCGTGCCATCTGCAGATGCCAACTAAAGCTCTATCATGCAAAAAGGAAGCCATATGTGAACATGGTCCAGAAGCGTGTCCTGTGGGCCAAGACTCATTTAAAATGGACTGTTTTAAAGTAAAAAAGTGTTCTATAGTCAGACGAGTCCAAATTTGACATTCTTGTTGGAAATCACGGACACCGTGTCCTCCGGGCTAAAGAGGAGGGAGATCTTCCAGCGTGTCATCAGCGTTCAGTTCAAAAGCCAGCATCTCTGATGGTATGGGGGTGCACAAGTGCATACAGTATGGGCAGCTTGCATGTTTTGGAAGGCACTATGAATGCTGAAAGGTATATAAAGGTTTTAGAGCAACATGTGCTCCCCTCCAGATGATGTCTATTTCAGGGAAGGCCTTGTGTATTTCAGCAGGACAATGCAAAACCACATACTGCAGCTACTACAACAAAGCCATGCTGTTGTAAAAGAGTCCGGGTGCTGAATTGGCCTGCCTGCAGTCCAGATCTTTCACCTATAGAGAAAAATACCTCAAAGACGACCACAAACTCTTTAGTAGCTGGAAACCTATATCAGGCAATAATGGGACAAAATTCCAACACCAAAACTCCAGAAACTCATAACCTCGATGCCCAGACGTCTTCACATTGTTCTGAAAAGAAGAGGAGATGCTACAACATGGTAAACATGCCCCTGTCCCAACTATTTTGAGACCTGTAACAGGCAAATTTGAAATAAGCTCATTTTGTGCATAAAACAGACCAATAAGAGACTACGAGCTACCATTATTCTTTTTAATTATAGGTCTACTAATGAAAAACGTCTACAAATGTAAACTGAACAGAGATCAGGTAGAACCTGTAGACTTAATTCATGGGTTCACAGATATCATCGCCCCCCCCATTGGTGAACCATTGAAATTTCAAAACATTTCAAATTTTATGTTTGTTTTTACTAATTTGATGCGACATCATAAAGAGATCATGACACAGAATGACAGCTTCAGCGTTAAGAATGAAACCAACCTGTTTGTTCCTCAGTATCTTCATGTTTGACTCTGAATGTTTCTTCAATCTTCACGTCTTCACCCTCCTCTTTAATAAACGCCATCTTTATAATATTGTGTCACGTGGATTTCAGTCGCTTCACCAGGAGTTTTTCTGAGTGTTTAGACACACAATTAACAGAAAGAAAAACACATCCAAACTAAATCTCTGAGTGTGTAGTAGATGCTGTTCACACACAATGAAAATAGTGATATATTCTATTTACCATGTAAAAGTAGCAGTTCTTTACAATAAGTGTAATAGTAATTAGATGCTATTTATACTTTATACTGGCAGATTAACCTGTTAACCTATCCTGGTCAGGAGGTAAGTTACCAAAGTAACAGACTCTGAGTATAGGTTACCTCTCTTTCAGAAACGGGCTTTCTCGGGTTTGATTCCTCTCATTCTGAAACAGAAAACCCAGAGTTTCCCCTCATTTCAGGGTTAATATACTCAGAGCTTTCACTAAATCTCCTTTCCAGAGGTGTGAAGCATTGGAGTAAATGTAATTAGTTACTGTACTTAAGTATCTTTTTGGCTACTCAGTAGTTGTACTGAGTTTCAAAGATATTAGCAACTTTTACTCTCTACTTGACTACAAGTAATTGTACTTTTTACTCATTTGTGAAGAGTAATGCAGTTAATGGCACATAACTTTTTCTGCAGCAGTTTATTTCTGCTATAAAGAAGTGATATCGCCATCTAAGGGCATTGGAGGTACTGTATCTTGTGCGTTTTTCTTTTACTCACCCAAACTTGTCAACAAAGTCACTTTATGTGAATGCTAGTGCATTAGTGGGTAGTTGCTGAATCACAGGTGTTTGATTAAGGTGATGAGGCCAAAACCAGCACATCCAGACTTTGACTATTTAATTTTACTTAACATTATTCTATTTACCCACTATACTGACTAGACCTTTTTGAAGTATATTGGTTCACTTATGACCTTTTTGTGCACTTGAGCTTAACTGAGGCTTGAGAGTTTGTAGACATTTAAGAGGTTGTTGTGTCGACCTTGATTTATTGAAATATTGAGGTGTTCAATTTGATTTTGATTTTAGAAAATAAGCATGAATTCTCATTTTTTTCACCAGCATGTCTCTTAGGTGTCGAGGACTACTGCAACTTTGAGCCTATATTCAGCATGAGTAAAATACTTCAGTACTGTTAGATACTTTAAGACTTTTACTCAAGTCCTATTCAAATAATAGGAAGAGTTTGAGACCAGAGCCATTTATAATTTTTGTGGGAGCTATTCAATAAAAGTAAATTATAGAATTCAAATTTTCATTTTATTTGTCTTATCATATTATTTCAGTGAGTAGAATTAGTAAATTAAGGCTAAATCATTTTTAAATACTCTTCTATACTAAGAAACTCCAGCGAAGCATATCGAGAGGACTATCTTCTCGTTCTGTTCACTATATTTTAAAATAAAATATTATTTGCAAATAGTTTCAAATGATTACTTCGCAACTCAAGTAGAACTTCTTTGACCGCTTTTACTTTAATTCCTTAAACCAACCAGTTTATGATGAACTGATTCAGAATATAGGGAGCGAAATGAGACGCACCTTTTCTGTTACTCACATGTTTAATCTTAAAAACTGTTCATTCATGATCATATCACTAATTCAGTTTACTCATAAAAACAGCGTTCAATACTGTTATTAAATACACTACAGTGTTAATTTCAAAAATAACTTATTTCACAGTTCTCTATATAATTGTTTTAACGGCTTGTATTGATTTAAACACTTTAAATGATTAAAAACACAAACCTTCAGCAGAATCACAGATGCAGGAGCAGGGCGCAGCCTTATGACGTCATGTCACCACACCAAAATAAAAGTCCCGTTAGGGTTAGGGTGGTTTATTTCTAAATATAATTATACAAACTACTGAGCATTTGGGATATTCTCAATCATGGATAAAGTCAAATATCTTGATCTTCATTTTACAAAGGATTGGAAAGAACTTTTGAATACTTCAAACTCATTAAGAAGAAAGAGAAAGATCTACTATTTAATTTATAAACTAAAACTAAATCCTTATTATGATGAATTTCCAACTTATTCCATCTCAGTTTCTCCACAGAATATAAGAGAAATAAATAAAATCAACTGTCATCTTGTTAAAACAATTAGTTTAAAACAATTAATTTTGACTGAGTGGAAAACTTAAAATGTGCTGAAATGTGATTAAACATCTCTTAAGCTCTTAGAATCACAAACAGGTACTCATTTACTGGAAATCGATTTACAAACAATTTTTTCCTCATAATAATAACAAATCTGTAACATTAAATCAACTCTGTAGTGTGGACTCTGCCGATTATATTAGGAAATGAAGTCTCAGTAATGGACATTGCTTTCTGCCCCCTAGGCAGTCTTTATTGTTGAGCCACACGGGCCGTAAAATGCCCAGGTCTTACAGCATATTTATCAGGCATTTTGGAAGATTCCTGTGAAATATTAGATATTATCATGAAAATCTTGCCAATTATTACTCCCATTATAACACTTCTCATTACATGTTGCTCCAAGAACACATTAATATGCAAATTACATATAGCATGTTGATAAATTGTATATAATGATGGAAACCATTTATGTTAATTTTACACATATATTGCATAAAGCAAAATGGTATATTGATTCATTCTGTTAAACCTTTCATGAGACTCTTATCAGCGTCACAGTTCACTCCGAAAACACACAAGCTATAAGAAATCTAGATTAATAAGTACACTACATGAAATACAATGCCTAGAAATAAAAGTGTCCCTGTGCTTTCTTCACCGAGTTGAACATCACCAGACCAGAACTCTGTCAGATGTGAACGCATATATTCACCTCAGAGAAGAAAGAACATGTCATGTTTTTGGTAAACTTGATTTCTCACAACTTTTCTTGGATTCACTGCTGTGCCAAGTTGAAAGTTGGTGAGGATAACTGTGTGAAGAGTTCTGAAAATATCGAGAAAGCTTATTTACTGTCATTATATGTATGAGAGCAAGCAGCACATTTTTTTTATTTCTACTTTCATATGGCATTGGAACAACAATAATGACTGAATTATCCCTTAAAAGCGCTAAAGCATGGGACGAACACCACAAGGCCAAGGGTTCGATTCCACGCGAATGCATGAACTGTGATGAATGTAAGTCACGTAAATGAAACTACAGTTAGGTGACAGAGACAATTATAGGCCAAATGCAGGTCATTTTGATTAGTGTTCAAGCCCTGCTAGATCAATTACATTAGTGGCAGCTGCATATATGAACACAAGAAACATGTTAATATGAAGTGCCTATGATACTGCTTGATCAGCTAACAAGAAAGAACCAGCGCATGTGAATTTTGCATTTCGGGCATGAAACTGAATTTAGAATGGAAAATAATGTATTAATCCTTTATTGTGTGAAATGGAATTCACTTTATTCTCACAGTTGTTGTAACAGTGTCACTAATATTAACAAGAGGAAAATCTTATTCGATGCATACTTCCAGACAGTATTATGTAAATGTAATACTAAATACTGATTCTAAAGAAACTGATGAATAGAATAACAACACAGAGACAACTGAATGTGAAAATGAAAATTTATTGTGTTGAATTCAGAATTTTGCTGAAATAGATATGTTGATTTGAAACTGAATTGTACTTGTAAATGTCAGTGTTGTTTATACTTTTGGAAAAGATCAAATATTTGAAAGTGAATAAGATACAAGATCTATAAAGCAGAATCGATTAAACGCTCAATGAAAGTAAAATTACATCATCCCAAAACAGCATTCTGATACAATCTGATCATTTGTGAAACGTGACATATTCAGCTCATTCTGTACAACAAATCAATTTCAAATGTATGAATTTGGCAATTACACATTTTTTTGTCATCATGCTCAAAAGCATATCCATTACCATCACCTAAATCTACTTTAGAAACTACACTAGAACTTAAACCATATGCTGAGAAGATTATTGGAACAGTTTATTCAATACTGAATTCAGATAATCACGATTTTATGATGTCACTGAAAAAACATTGGGAAGATGAGCTTGAAGTGCAAAGGGCAGAGGAGTCTTGGCAAGACGCTGTACATAGGATACGTTCTTCTTCAATTGGTATGCGACAAAATCAATCAATTCAAAACTGTTTATAGACTGCACTGGTCTAAGGTGAAGCCAGCCAAATTCACATCAAAAGTAGATGCAATATGTGTAGAATGGAACAAGCCAGTCTTTCGCATATTGTTTTGGTCATGCTCAAAATTTACAAGCTTTTGGAAATTAATTTTTTGTTTTTTTTCTTCAGACACCAACTGAACCCTCTCCTATCACGGCTATATTTGGAGTGCCAGAATATGGTATTAGACTACACAACAGTGTTTTTTTCTTCTTGTTTTAGCAAGAAGACTTATAAAATGGAAAGATAAGTATCCACCTACCTTTGCACAATGGATTAGAGATCTTACGCACTATTTGACACTGGAAAAAATGTGTTTCTCAGTAAAAGGCAATAGCTGTAAATTCTATGTTGCTTAGCAGACATCAGTTAATGATGTCTTGATCATTTTTTGTTATTACCCTCTGTTAACACACTGATTTTATTTATTTAGTTGTTTATTTATTTGTATTTATTTATTTGATTTAATGTGTATGTATGTATATTTATGTGTATATTATTTATTATTAATTTTTTTACTATGTTTTAACGTGCAGTGAAAACTTGCTCTGTGGGGAAGGGAGTCTTTGTATGCATTACTAAAATGACAATAAAAAGACTGACAAAAAATAAGGCAAAATAATACAGGAATCTACACCATAAAAGTATTTTTAAAGTATTAAAATGTGTGTAAGTATAATAAAAATGCATTCAGAGCATCTTACCACAAAACCACATGTTTTGATTTATTACTTTAGTGACTACTGGGCCAACTGAACCAGGTTCTTGGATCATAGAAAGCTTTTTTTCTTGTTGCAGGTTTGTACTGTTTCCAATCCTCTGGAAGCACTTCTCCTGTGGAAAACTTACTGATGATTTCTGCCTTCTTCCTGACCTCCATCAAAGACTGAATGCGATCTTTAAATCCAGGCTTGCGTTCTTGTTTCTCGGACTCAATCATCAGATCGATGTAGTCAGGGGTGGACAGAGGATTGGGCTTGAGGGCGATTTCCTGCAGCCGCTCCAAGGACTTTTGAGATCTTTGAATTACTCTGGTCACACCTGACTGAACAACCTGAAACTCATTTTCAAGTTCTTCAAAGATGTTTTCTTTTGACATGACCTGTCCATATGCAGCCTCATATCGCTTTTTTAAATCCTTATAGGTTTCCTTTCTCTTTTCTGTGACATAAGTCCATTTGTATTTCTGATTGAAGTGCACATCCCAAGCACACTTTCCAGGACACACCGTACACTTTCCACCTGTCATGGCATTGCACTTGTATCTTTCACTGTCATTTGCAATTTGACATGTTTCATGACATGTGAAGTGACACTTCTGGCAGTTGGATAAGTAGTAGCCAGTGTTGTTTCTGATCTGTTTTGGGACAGTTACTTCTACTTCATATTCAAAATTCTTGTTTGCCTCCATTTCAGCCTTGTGCTGCTCCAGAGCTGCTCTTGTCTTCTTGATTTCATCCAGTTTTGACAGACCAGCACTGATTTGGGGCTGGAGACCTTCTACGAGCACTTCCAGCTGCTGTCGCTCTTTTAGCACCTCCTGTGTCAGAGACAAGCTCTTGGTTTCCATTGTGTTGAGGGATGTGAAGAATTTTCTCATGCTGGAAAATCCCATCTTCCAGAACATTTGGTCAAAGTCAGACATCTCATCCTCTGCAGATTGATTATTGATAGCAAACACAGCAGAGTTGTTGAACTTGAAGTGAAGAGGCTCTCCAGACTCACTGGTGGAGCAGGGCACCCCAGAGACTTTGATGGCCTCGAGAACAGGAGGTCTTTTCCCATCTGCAAAGGTGACCAGCACAAGGATGTTTTCAGCAATATCCTTCCCAAATATTGAAAGAATGGAGTCAAAGATGTATTTCTGTGTGTGTGACAGACGGGCAAGTGAAGCCTGGACTACAAAACACACGGCATCAATGCTGTCGATCCCTCCATGGGCTGAAAAGAACTCCTGAATCTGCTTTGTGATCTTCTGGTCATGTGAGATTCCTCTGGTATCACCGAATCCTGGTGTGTCTACAATGGTCAGAGAATAAGGGACCTTGAAGCCATCCATGTGATTGATTTGATATGCCGTTATTGCTGAAGTCTGACTTTCAGCCTGGGATTTCTGCTTCCCTTCATCTATCAGCACAAACCGGAAGTCATCTTCCCATTGCACTCCCAGAATGTAGTTGATCATGCTGTTAATCAGAGTGGTTTTTCCTGCACCTGTGGCTCCGATCATCATGATGGTCTTGTTCTCTTTTGTGACGTTCTTCCCAAACGTGCTTCTTCTGCAGAATCCATCACTGTTCTTCCATGTTTCAGACAGGCAGAGTTTAAACATGGGCAGGTTTTCATTACTTCCATCGGCTATTTTTCTGCTCTGGTTGTTCTTTATTTGATGTGTAACCCTTAAGCTCTTTCCATCACTGTGGTCTTTTCCCATGGTTTTGCTGCTTGTGTTTTCTCTTGACGTTTTCTCATTGTCGTTAAAAGCAGACTGGCACAGTCTATTTGTCTTTTCCTGACCTGTTTCCACCTGTGCTGCTGAAAGAAAAAGAAAATAATAGTTTGAATATCCAGTTATCAATACAGCATAATTAATTGGTATTCACACTCTGTAAGGCTGCACTGTACCTAGACAAAATTGAATTTGTGTGAACAGCCTAATCTTTACATATCATGACAGCCTGGTTTCACAGACACGGCTTAAAGCTAGGATTGGGTATAGTTCAATCAGGGCATTTAAGTAGCTTTTATAAATGTGCCCTAGAAAAAAAAAAACATTACTGGTGTTCATCTCGAGACAAAACAATGGCTCTGACATATTTTTAGATATGTCAGTGCAAGTTACTTTCAGTTAAAACAACTCAAACATGCATTTTAGTCTGGGACTAGCTTATGCCTGTCATGTGATATGATATTGTTTATCATTTCAATACTGTTACTTTAACTTTGGGAGATAAGAAGTATAAAAGAAATTTAAAAGTATGTTATACAGTTTGCATATTAAGCTGTTTTTCTGAAAGACTTCCAGAAGTGATGATAAAATCATGCCAGAGATTTTTAATGTTTAGAAAAATCGAAATATTGAATGTGACCAAAAGCCAAATTCAATCTTTTGAATGATTTTAGTTCTAAGAATGCCTTTTGAGGGACTAAATTATACATTGATTGGCTGAAAGCATGCAAAACGTCTCAGGTTACAACTGTAACCTTGGTTCCCTGAAAACAGGGAACAAGACACTGCGTCCTAGAACGCTACTGGGGAACGCCCTCAGGGGCACCTGGAGAACAACTCATCCGCTTATCGTCTGAATGGACTGACAGCAGGCACAATAGAGGCATGGCAAAGAGACGCAGTGTCTTGTTCCCTGTTCTCAGAAATACCCACACCACCATGCTGAGAGAAGTGAATGCCATATGGCTGAGAAAACGAGGCTAAGAGCCAAGCACACAACTCCTTCTAATCACACCAGGCTGTCAGTGACAAACTCCCTACAGCCAAAGCCAAGCCGCAGCCTCCAAGGAGGAAGCCCTCTAAAGAGAGGGCATGACTCACCAAGGCCGCTCAAGGCATGGCACCAGCATCTAACAGAAGTGGTTCCTTAAAGGGAGTTAGGCCAGAAAGCTCAAGCTGAGCTCTGGCCTGTCACTTTCAGGGGGACAAACGTCAACCCCTGGAGCCACCAGGGAGGCCGACCCAGCCCACCAGAGAGGCCTAGTCCGCCAGCAACCTGCCTGTTCATGGAACAGAGTCCCTTACTTTACACCCAAGAGGGCAGCCAAATGAGAGGGACAGCAGAAAGGCAGAAACCACTCCTCACCGGAAAGAGACGGGCATCCCAGGGAGCAGAACTCCACGAAGTGCTTCCAACCCTCAGATCGAGGGGAGTAAACTGCTTGACCTAGGATCTACAGACTGCTAATCAAAACATTCTGGAGGCTGGTTATTCTACATAAGGCCAAAAAGGCGCTATAGCTTCACCAGAAGCTGGTCTAAGGGGAGTAAACATTAAACTCCAAAATGACCCTAGACCATGCTCAGGGAGCAAGGTAGTTAATGAGGAAGTAGAAACTACAACCTAGTAATAACTGATCCTCCCAGGAGGCTGAGAAGCCTTCTACCAGTGATAACGCTTGGGAGTGCAGAACTCTGAACAAAAAACCCTACCAGACGGGAGTAACAGACTCAACCGAGACGAGTAAGACCAAGCTAAGCAGATGGCTGGGAGGCTCGGAAAGAAGCCAACAACCAAACACAGACCAGAGAACCAGCTCCAATTAGCCTGTACTTTACAGAGCTAAGAGCCTGGCTCATACAACACAGCGGGAAGTCTGTATGAGGACCAACACAGAACAAAAGTGTCCCACCCTGGGGCAAAAAAACAACCAGAACCTACCACAGAGGCAGCCTGAAAAGGGCGATGAAAGTAGCAGATATAAACTGGAGTCAACATCAAGGAGGCTCCAAGGAAGCCTAGCGACATGATATTGGAAATCAAGAGGATAGCCAATAAGGAGGCCCCAGAGGGCCAACAACTCACAAGTCATCAACAGAAGGCCACCAGGGCTAAGCAAGCTTGGAGTACTCATTGACATTGCCAACACAGGCTATATACTCAGCAAATAGCTATTAACAAATAGTATATTTCAATTATCTATTATAACATTTATGACATTTGTAGCTTGGCTGTTTCCTTATAATGGTCCAGAAATTCAAGTTTTTCATGTTCTTTTTTAATATGACGTCATTATGTTGCTGTTTTGCTGCCGCCCTGTCGCTGCATTGTTGATCATGGTTTCGAGTACTGATATATCTGCCTGTTCCAGTGAACACAAGAACACTGTAATCTCAGACAAATTAATCCAGATATTTTAATCAAATCTGCAAATTCGTTTGAAGAACCGAATTGGCCAGCGATCAGTCTGGCATCTGTCAGATCATCTCAGATGTATTAAGCGAGGTATTTCATTAATCTAGTTTAATATAGACAAGTGTTTACATGTATGCTGATAACTTGATGCAACATGATGTGATTGCAGCATAAAATGTTTATTTACAAATAAAGATCACATTTACACAAATATTTTGTTCACTTACCCCCTTCTGTGGCTTCTGTAGCAAAATCTTCATATTTGTTACAAGTCAAGTAACGTCCATTGTTCCCTTGAACAATGTCCTCAAATGTTGCTCTAAGTTCAGCAGAGGTGCTGTTTCTCCCCAGTCTGTAGTGTCTGTTCAAACACTTGTGAATGATTTCCTTCATGACGTCACTGACTTCAGTCGGCTCAGCACTGTCTGGCTCTTGTGTCGTGAGCACCAGGGTGTGTTCAAACACACTGTCAGAGAAACAGTTAAGCACCATCTCCATGCATACTTTCTCTTCTCTTGAACACTGATCAGGTTTGAGGACCAGAACGATCACATGAGGTCCTGGAGCAGACAGAGACACACACTCCTTCACTCCCTGTGTCATGTGATGTAGTGACAGATTTGACTGGAGCAGCAGAGGCATGTTGATGACGGCCATGTGTTTTCCTCTGATTCTCTCAGTGTACGGCTCTGATTCACTGTCAAACGCTACTCTTCCTAATATGAAGTTTCCCACTCGGCTGTTCTCTGACACACTCTTACCCAGAAGAACAATCCTCAGATCACTCACTGAAACACACAACACACATGATGTTACGCATTATTTTCCATGTTGGGATTGTATTATTATTATTTGTAATTATTATGACAAAATATTTAAATAAACATTGAAATAGTAACATCATAAATTACAGTTATTATTTATTGGTAGATTAATTAAGGTTATACTGGTAAGCCACTATATTTGACAAATTAGAAAATCAAAAATAGAAATACAAGAAATTATTTATTTATTTATTTATTTATTTATTTGTGGCAGTGCCCATCAAGGCTCTCAAGCCAACATCAAAGTTTGAAATTCGAACTTTATCTTCTAGTTATTATGTTGGCTTGGGAAAGCCAACATATTGATATTCTACTTAAACATCTTATTATTTTTCTTCTGAGACTAAATTTTCTGACTGCTACTCCACCTAGAGCTTTAATGCTACAAGCAACAAACTTGACACAGACCTTGGCCCTAGTGATGACAAATAATCAGGGCTGGGGAGTAACGAAATACATGTAATGACGTTACGTATTTAAAATACAAAATCTGAGTAACTGTATTTTGTTACAGTTACATTTTAAATAGATGGTAATCAAATTACAGTTACATTCAAAAAGTATTTTAGATTACCAAAGTGATTACTTTTAATTTTTAACGAGGCAGTTGTTGATGATGATGATGATGATGATGATGATGATGATGATGATGATTCTCTAAAAAAACCCACGCGCAGCCTGTTCAGTTAGCAACCTGCAGAGGGCAGACATGCAATCGCACGAAAATAATGGACGGGAAAACAGCGCATAATGCATTTCTTAGGTCATTGAAAAATAACACGAAATCAGAGAATTAACATCCAATTAAATTATGCGTTAAATAATGTTTTATAAAGCCAATGGCTTTGTGTTACTTTACAGAAAACTTTAACCAAACCTCAACGTCAGATACAGAGATTTGGCCTGGCATCAGACACTCCGCAATGTCCAAGCCACAAGGGGAAGCGGAGGAACTCGACAGGGTTCGCCAAGCGGGGAACTCTACTGGCGTAATGGATGCACGTATCCGGCCCAGGGGGTGCAGGTCCCCTACCCTCTTCACCGAGGCAACCAGGAGGACGGTCTTAAGGGACAGTGCTTTTAACTCGACTGACTGCAAAGGCTCAGCATGAGCTCAGCATGAGCACACATCACAACCGTGGGACGCTCAGCCTCATCTTCATTTCCAGAGCCCAACAACCCTCCAATGTAGCAGTCGACATCTGATCCTTTGCTGGAGCACTGACTGAAACGCTAGGTCCCCCATGAGAAGGACCAGCAATCCACCCATAAGCTACCAGCCATGTGGGACAGTGAACGTGGCGTCTAACTGGACGACACACGGCGCGCTGAGCGCCAATGTGGCCATGTTGTTACTAAACATAAATCACCCACGAACACAGTCACAACATGTTTGCGATGCGCTAGAAGAGTGGGGGGCCCACAGATATTGGCTCGGCGGGTATTGCCCCACTGTGATCCTCTGGTCACCCTGGCTTATTCACCAAAGTAGCACTTTTCTGATTCAGAAAAACAAAATAGATCAGGGAATAGGTGAGGGGACTCCACCTCATTTGAGGCACTCAAGTCTTGACCACGCATCTAGAGCACCAAACAACGCTCTGGGTTGCGCTGTCAGCTGGCAGCTCGACGGCACACAGCCAAGACGAACAACGTGCCATCGTGGACATGCTCTCATGAGAGAACATGAACCACCCACAAACACAGTCTCAGCACGCTAAGCAGACATGAGAGAGAGTGATTGTGGCTGTCAGTGAGGATAGGAAACAACCGCCTCCAGAAACACACAGACAGAATAACATCTTGAAAAAGATGCAGTGTACATCTGTGAAGCTCTTTTAGAAGCTAAAGTTCTTTGTGCTGAAGCACACAGGTAACAGCCGCGATGTGACTGCAGGTACACTTTTTACTCCCTGAGTCACACACACAGAGGAAACAGCCCAAATCGCAAACCAAACGGGGCAAATAATGCTGTGAAAACAGCAGTTGAGAGCTGTATAAATAGCTCAAGAAGCTCACTCTGGGAAAGCTTGCGGCCTCGCTATAAGGTGCCATAACACCAGCACTGTAGAAGAAAAGCTCTTCAAAGGCTTGAGAAGTTACTCTCAGTCTAATAGCAGGAACACACAGGTTGGCTCCGAAGCGAAAAAACAGAGTGCGATTGCATCTGCTTCCCTATTTATACCACCCGGCGGGGGCGGTGCGCATTATGCAAATATCGCACGCCGATTGCATTGGCTTGTTTTAGTTCACTTCCGAAACACTGATTCAAAACAAATGATTTGTTAAGCTTCGAAGCTTCATGAAGCAGTGTTTTGAAATAGTGGGGTTCCCTTTAAAAAATTTGTGAGGATGAAAACATCGCACTGAAGTGTAATGTCTCTGTCGCTATTCAAACTGCTGTTGTACGACTGACGTGTAAAAATAGTCTGATATGTCACCTGAATACATTACACACGGATGCTGCTGTTTTACGCTATCGCAAATATCCCACGTACCATAGCACACACATGCTTTGAGGCAGTCTGCGGCATTTGGTTAAAGCCTATGCTTATATTCATCAGCAACTGTAAGCTCTTTCAGCTGTGGTCTTCTAAAAGCCTCAAAAGCATCAGGGCTAAAGTGGAGAGAACAAAGAAGTGGTTCTTTAGGAAGTTTTATTAGTCCACATTGTTTGTTTATATATACATTTTTTTTTGCAGGTACAAAATGAACTGCAATATTAATTTAATAATAAAAGTAGCATGATAATAAGAATAATTTATTAGCCCTGCATGCCTGTCCGTTATACGCCACTGTGAAGGGATAAATTGTGTTCAGGCATGGCATCAAAGCGATTAACTGTTTTATCCAAATCCACATGCATGGACAGTTCAGTGTTTAGTACTGCAACGTCCGAGTCTCTCCTGTCTCATGCTGTTTCTTGTGTGTTTTCAGTCGGCGCAGCAAGAAACGTTTACTAGACTGTGGACTAGCTTTGACTCTCTAAACAGTGGCCGCGTTCAGGCAAATTTTTGTGACAACGTTGCGTGTGTGCACGCGTCGAACGTGTCTTTCCACACTCACGAGCAAAAGAGTATCTTTGAAAGGTTCGCACGCTCACGGGCAAAGGAGTATCGTGCTCAACTGTGCGTGAGACTGAGCGGAACGTGGTGAATGAATTGTGGTCTGTAACCGTCTCAGATTCTGTCTAAATAACTTTTTGTGATTGTATGTAGTTCTCAAGCTGAAAAAGATGTTCAGTTTCCACTTCAAGTTCCTAGGACAGCCATTAGATGCTAATGCTGTAAAGGAGGGCTGGTGTAAAGACATGACAGGATGACTAAAAATTAAGTGATTGTTTTTTAATTAAAACATGTTAATTAAAAAATAATAATAATTTGGCATCTATTTAATCTTATAGGAGCCAATGGCTCTTTAATTGATTTTAGAAATACCAAATTGAATTACATTTCATGTTTAACCACTCCGGAGCCAAGGTAAAATGTCAGAAGGATTAGCTGAAATAAGTGATTGCCCAGACCTCACAAATCTAAAAATGTATGTATGCAGTTAGCTGTAAAATAACTACATAGATAAATAAAAATAGTTGTTTTGTTAGACAGAATTCTGGCTGTGTGTATATCTCACCTCTGCTCTCTCTGCTGGACATGATGATATTCTGTTACTCATCCATCTCTTTCTTTAATCTTCAGCTGCTCTGACTCCTGAGATCTGTTCCTTTTCCTTTGGGAGATTAAATTGATTCTTTAAGTAAAGCTTTCTTTTTTCACAAGATGAGAAAATGTTGTTTTAAAATGCATAAATACAATGGCAGTATTTTGACACCAAAATCCTTTGTGTTTATAAAATCACACTACAGAGAGTAAAACGCAACAATGTTGATAATTAAATGTTAAGAATCACTGAAGGAAAAAAGAACAACAAGAACAAAAAAAAAGAGAAAAGACAAGCAGAAACACAAGAACTACAAATGACTTGCAGCCACACAGTCTTAAAGGGTTAGTTCAGCCAAAAAATAAAATTGTCATTAATTCCTCACCCTCATGTCGTTCTACACCCGTAAGACCTTCGTTCATCTTCAGAACACAAATGAAGATATTTTTGATGAAATCTGATGGCTCAGTGAGGCCTGCATTGACATCTAGTTAATCACTTTCAATGCCGAGAAAGGTACTAAAACAAATTTAAAACAGTTCATGTGACTACAGTGGTTCAACCCTAATGTTATAAAGTGACAAGAATACTTTTTGTGCACCAAAAAAACTTTATTCCACAATGTCTAGTGATGGGCGATTTCAAAACACTGCTTCATGAAGCTTCGAAGCTTTACGAATCTTTTGTTTCGAATCAGTGGTTCAGAGCGTGTATCAAACTGCCAAAGTCACGTGATCCATTGAAATTTCGAAACATTTATGACATAACGAAGCCTCGTTTACTGAAATCACGCGACTTTCCGTAGTAGTAATCACCGAACCACCGTAGTCACATGAACTGTTTTAAATATGTTTTAGTAGCTTTCTCAACATTGAACAACATTATCTTGCTCTCAATGCAGGCCTCACTGAGCCATCAGATTTCATCAAAAATATCTTAACTTGTGTTCTGAAGATGAACGACGGTCTTATGGGTTTGGAACGGTGAGGGTGAGTAATAAATGACTGAATTTTCAATTTTGGCCGAACTAACCCTTTAAGGCTGGAATACATTACACAAGTATTGCCACGAGGCCAGTTACAGTTGCAATAGTTTGTTTGCACGCGACGTCACAGGGTGGCGCAAAATGCACATGGAGGGCAGGAAGTGATTTTCTATATAGGGAAGCACTATGAAATGCCTATGTCATTTATTGTTGCTCTAACTGATCAAACCAAGAAACCACAAGGAGCTCTTTTCGTTTTCCAAAAGTTGTTGTTAAATGACAGAAATTGGAGATGGTTCTCACTGCAGAACACATGAGATCCAGAGGGCGAGGTTGATCCAACTCCTCCCACTTTACATATCCCTTAACCTACCTGTCTCCGCCCCCTGGATCTCATGTGTTCTGCAGTGAGGGGCTACTGAGAAATTGACTGAAAAATGCAGGAGAAAAAGTGGCTTGTAATTCTGCGTTCAGCCGAGTCGGATAATGCAGTGACCACTTTGTCAAAAGTAAATACAACTTGCATATACAACCACTAACAAAAAAGTGGTATGCCTCCAAAGTTTTCTATTTGTTTTCTGGACTGTTTGTTGCTAGTTTCAGCTTTGGTGGAATCCGGCTTGTCCCGTAGATGGTCTGATGTCTGTTTCCTCACTAGAGAAGCATTCAGTTTTTTCAGGTTGCAAATTCCGCCATGTAAATAGCGAATCCACCATGGTGCAACTGGCTTTTAAAGGGAATAGGAGATGAGACTCTGGTTTATTGCACGTTTTGTCCAAAACACACCCATGATTCATTAAGAGATCAGGGACAACCCTTTCAGACCATTTTCCCCATCCTTAAACTAGCAAAAGTGGATTCGGACACGCCCCAAGTGCACCTGCCTTGTGTGCTTCAGACCATGTGCTCAGATCGTTAAAATAGGGCCCCACATCTGAGCTACTTGTTTATCATATAAATGCTCAAGTGAAATATTACAGTGACAGCAATACATGAAGTGTGCTTCCTTTTTACTGTACAGCACTAGCCAGTATTTTAGAGTATTTTACATTAAAAAGTAGGGATGTGCATGAATATTCGATCTATAATTATTATTCAGAAAGTAAAAATACTGTTCAAATTTTACAATGTTGCTTTTTACGTTCTGTATGATCATTGGCACAGTCTGCTTTATTAGTGTTTTTCTCATTCACGCTGCTCGAGATTAAATGCTTTTGTTCTTTATATTTTTTGTTTGCACATATTGCACATATTGTTCAACTAAAAAAAAATCCTTAAGATGTAACGTAAGCTGGTTGTGTATATTACCTTGTAACAGAATGAAATGTGTGTCACAGATTTTTTTCATATCTGTAGGATACTGGAACTAAAAATTCCAAGTCTAACATAAGTTCGTTGTTTGTTGGACTCCTAAGAGGTTTCATTTATCTCAACTCTAAATTTATTCATTTATTCAACTATAAAGCAGAGTAACCTATTTCAACGCACTCATTTTTTTTTATTTTTCTTTCATGGTGTAGCTGATATAAAAAATTGGATGACCAGTAATTTTTCTTCTACTAAATTCAGAAAAAACAGATTCTAATTTTTGGACCAAAAACTTCCTCACGTAATAACCTAGAATACTGTCTAACACTTGATGGCTGCTCTGTTAAGTCTTCGTCGTCAGTTAGGAACCTGGGTGTGCTCTTTGATACCAATCTTTCATTTGAAGGCCATGTTTCTAGCATCTGTAAAACCGCATTCTTCCATCTTAAAAATATATCTAAACTACGACATATGCTCTCAATGACAAATGCAGAACAGTTAGTTCATGCGTTCATGACCTCAAGGCTAGATTACTGTAACGCTTTACTGGGTGGCTGGGCCTGCACCCACCCAACAAATCTAGCATTGAGTCCCGCATTATCATATCTACCTGCTTTAGAAACATTCCGGTAAACACTGCTAATATGTTTAGAGGTGAAAAGGGGAGACAATTACATTTAAAGCATCTGTGTGAAAACAAACCTGGAAAGAGACGTGAGGATTTGAGGAGATATAAACGAGAGATTCTCAGTGCATTCAGTGAATTATTAATCGGATATATCGTAAATTACATTGGGAGAACAACCACAAATGCATCGGGATACAAAAGAAAACAGAAAATATTCACGATGAACAGAACGCAGTGACTGAAAAGAGCCACAGATTGTCATACCATGTGACGTCACATTAAAATACCAAGTTGCAGTCTGAACATGAGAACATGAAGGAAATTTTACAGCTAATTTAGTCAAGAGGACGGATAAAGATTATGTGTAGTGCAAACTTATGAGTCATTCTACGAAACGGGTGCCATTTGGGTCCGCAACGTTTGATCAGATGCATAAGGTACAAAAAATGTTTCCAAAGTTTCGTGTTCTTTTTAACATGATATATGATAAAATGCTTTTTTTGAAGATGAACATACTATTTTTAATCATTTTTCATTATTACATAGCCATTTTCACATGTCTGTGTTAACCAACATGACATTTGCATCTAAAATATCACCAAATATTTTTTTTCAAACATAAACTATTTTCAGGATTATGTGTCCCTGTTTACAAAATATATTTATTCACAATAAACCTTATTTTTTTTGTAAATATTTTATGATTTGCACACATCCCACCCCGTCACACTAACTTGTTTTATCTATAAATAATGCAGTTCCTTTAAATGACATCACAAAGCCGAAGTGACAACTATGTAATTTTGTAAAAAGCAGGCAACTATGTAATTTTTATTTTTTATTTTACATTGTTTATTTGTTGCTTTTTCATGTTAGGCAGGGCCCCGTCACAAAATAGATAGGGAAAAATGTTTTTTTATTCATTCTTTTACATTATTAATACAAAGAAAGTTATATTTCAGATTCAATGCATGTATGCTAGGTGAGAAAGTTGACCACATGGGAGATTTGCGGACATTTTGGGATGAAATTCATTCCAAAATGTCTCCCAATAAAAAACTTAAAAACCAGTAAAACTTTTTTTTTTGGCAGGGTTCCTTTGGTAAAATGTGCATCCCAAGAGCTAAATATCATGTTATTTGGGCTCGCTTCAACCCATGGACATGAAAACAACCCGCGGCAACAGTGTAAAAGCTGCTTAGCCCAGTTCCATGGGAAAACCGCAGACTTGGCAACACTGTTAGGTTCATTTACTCACTCACTTTTACTCAATTTGAATGTCTCCCCTCCCCCAGTTTTGTAAAGTTTTAAACCAGCAGATCATATAGAGAAACACTTTGTCCACACCACCCCATCACTTCAGTTACCACCCCGTCACAGGGTCATTTTGTTAAAAGTTTATGGAAAGAAAAAGAAATTACATAAATTAATGTTGAATTATGTTTCTGTTGTGTGGACTAATCAGATACATGTAACTTTATTTGTATTTTTTAAGTGAATGAATTTTTTCAGTACAAACAATGAGGCCATTGAAACATCAAATTCATATTTCAAGATTATAAATCTAAGAATAAAAAAAAAAGAAAAAAGATTAAATTACAGACTTTCTATTGATGGTTCCCAGAAAAGGGCCATTGTACTATTAGGAAAACATTCGATTTTAAAAATCTATTTCTTGTTTTACTACTCCATTGGCATACATATTGTCCGTGACAGGGTGGTACAAGAACGGCTTCCTTGCTTGAATAAAAAGGATAATATTAATAAAGATTTTGTGCCTGAGGTGGGAAAATATGTTTTTGGAGGATTAACATATCTTTCAAGTTGTAGGTTTGTTTAAAAAAAAGTTTGTTCTTAATGAAAATTTTGAAAAATGCAAAGTGGAAATGGCACCCGTTTCGTAGAATGACTCTTATGATTTGTTTAATCTTTTTGAGTGGAACTTCCCCAAACTGGAAATGCCTCACATCATCTAACACACAGAAAAACGGAGAACTCATCTAATGCAGACACACACATCACAACATAATGGAAGTTATTATGAGAAGGACATTACTGAACTTACCAATAGTTATGATAGAAATGGTCTGGTTTTCAGTAGTCTGAAAAATCACATCTTATCTGAAGATGAAGGCACATTTTCAGTTTCAATTTCTGCTTATTCTTCTCGTTTACAGGCCCCTTTCACATTTCCTGGTTTCTCAGAAGCAGAGTCGTCATAGTTGGGTAAAACTCTATGGCGGTGAATGATACATATATAGCCTACATACATATTATATACATATATATATATATATATATATATATATATATATATATATATATATATACACAGTTTTCCCATTTTCTCAAATAGCAGAAGAAAAACTCTGTAAAAAAAGATTTTTTTACAACCTTCAAAAGAGGGGAAAAATAGAGAGCGATTAAAAACGGCAGTCAGAAGAGAAAAAGATGTAATTTTTACCGTCATTCCCATAGTAGCTGTATTAGAAATACCCTCACAGCAGTGTTAACTAGTTGTTTGTAATTTGATAAAGAGCTAATACAACATGTTCACAGGAAGTGCCCATGATAGTGCTTGATCAGCTACCAAGAAAGATCCAACACAACACAAGACTTTACCAGTTTATTGAAGTCTGTATATAAATACACATGCACATTCAAATGTAAACCAGAGTGAACTCAAGTGCAGCTACACCAAATCCCCGTATCATGCAGGACGTCAGATGATTCAGTCCTCGACCAAAGCCACGTTCAATACATCTTCTGCCGTCCATATAAATAAATAGATTTATCAAATGTGCACTCACAGAGTGAACTCTTATGTACAGTATTTATAGAGCCGAAGCAGCCAAAGCCTGTCGGGTCCCCACAGACCGTGTCTGCCATCGTCGAAGGTGAGGAACCGACCGAGAACATTCATTAAAACCAAAGGCAGAGCAGGAAACGCCTCACCAATCGCTCCTCCGTCAGGACACACGCATCTGTGTAATGAGCTCAGATGAGTTACGGACAGTGAGACTTGTGCAAAGAAAGGCAACAGTCTGAGAGTATGGTTAAGGCTGAGGTGAAAGAAAACGTGTCAGAAAATCTAGACTCGACTCTCCCGCTTCGACGAACACGCTTCACGACACACTGACACGCCAAACAAATGAGTGCAGGAAACAGAGCAGTCAGTAGTCCTCCACGTCTGTTTAGTGTTATATACAGGATCAAACAAGCGTACATGTAAATCTCTTCTAGATACTGGTGTGAGGGCACCTCTCACTCTTTCACTCATGCGAAAATAAAGACCCGAGCAGAAACGCCGCCAACATTCGTACGGGTGCTGCAATCCCAGCACTTCTTCACGCTAGGCTTTGGCGGCTCGAATGGCTTCCCCATCTGTACATTCGTGCCGCCGTCGGGTGCAGATATGGCTTTGGATGAGCGCGTCACCTCCTCAGTTGGTGTTCATGGACACATCACGGTTGGGGCCGAGCTCTTCCTCCTGCTCGTTGTCGTTGAGATCCTCCTCCTCCTCCTCGCTCTGAGCCGTGGCGCTGTCGTCCTGCGGCGCGTCCGTCTCGTCGGGAGCCTCACGGTCCAGGGCGAAGTAGCCCGTGCCTTTGACCGTGTCCTGCCGCTGGTAGAAGAGCACGTACGCTGCTTTGGACTGAACAGACACAGAGAACGTCAGTCAGGACTGATGAAATCCCTCAGCGTTCACTCGCCTCATGTCTCGAGTGTTTATGACCGTACAGAGTCTGATTCTGACGTCACTGTACGACACAAACTGAAGATCATAAGGGGAGTGAACGCTGAAGGGACGATCACTGTTCTCAGAAGATCCTGTCAGTTTCTCACCACGATCTGGTCCTCGTTGGTTGGAGACACACTGCTGTCGTCGAAGTTGTACCACTTGTGATCTTCCTTGTTCTTTGCGTAGGCAGTATCTGAAATCATCAACAGTTCAGTTTCTGCTGTGAGTACTATCACATCAGCTCTGTTTAGACTAAGAGAAAACTGTTATTTTTATTTCTATGATCAATTTGTGGAAAGGTGTTCAGTTAGGAGGTCAGAAGTTGTAGAAGCTCATAAATAATCTACAGTGAGGTCTGAAGAGACTGAAATCATACAGGAGAGAAGCAGTCAGTTGAGTTTGTGTCGAAACCTTTGACAGTGCTTGAGTTTTACTGTCTCGTCATCATTCTCGTGAACTCAATCTTGTGTCTCGTGAGCTGTCTCGTCACACCCCTAGTACTGAAGTGCACCGATAGGTGAGGGATGTTCGGTGTGGCTCTTCATACTCACAGTGTCCTCCTCCCATGCCTCCGTAGTGGTTGGACACAGCGATGAGGTCGTAGCGGCAGGGCCCTGCATTAGGGTTGATGAGGAACTCTGACATATCCAGATCCCTGAGGGTCAACAGAGCAAGAGTGTTTACACAGACACACAAGCTTCTGTAACACTGAGCCGTACGACACATGCTTGAACTCGTGACGTACCGCAGCGGGAAGTCCACCAGCGAGTCCAGCTTGTCCCTCATGTAGCGGCTGTAGGAGAAGCGCTTGAGATGGACCACCAGCACCGGCGGCAGACACCACAGGTCCAGCTTCTTCGTGGCTTGCTGGTGCTGCTTGCAGTTGGGACAGTACCTGAAACACACATGAGATGCTCAGTCACAAGTAGAGAACATGAGGACGTGACGAGAGAGGCGATTCAAATAACTGAACCCCTGTGCTCATGCGTCAGATCAGGTCTTTAGATGTTACATTGAGTCTCACTGCTCACACAGAAACATCATAAGACATCATGATCTGTCATTATATGAAGACACAAGTGTGTGGCCTTGGTTTTTATTAGAGATCGATCGATAAACAGTTTTACCAATATTTTTCCTGATCTTTCAGCATTTTTCCATAATCGGTTATTGGTTTTGATGCTCCACGCATTATGTAATCACGCGTGACGCAGGCGGAAGTACCGATCCAGTGTTTACAAAGTGAACAGCCTTAACAAAATAAAAACAACTGTGTCAGACGATTTTAAAGTTTGGACCTTCAACCCGTTGAACCCCAGTGAAGTTCACTATATGGAGTGTTTTCTTCAAAAACCTTCATTTCTTTTCCACTGAAACAAGAAAGACATCTTGGATGACATGGGGGTGAGTAAATTATCAGGAAATTTCATTTCTGAAGTGAACTAATCCTTTAAAGGGTTAGTTCACCCAAAAATGAAAGTAATGTCATTTATTATTCACCCTCATGTTGTTCCACACCCATAAGACTTTCGTTCATTTTCGTAATACAAATGAAGATCTTTTTGTTGAAATCCAATGGTTTCGGAGCGTTATCAATCTTTTGTGTCGAATCAGCGGTTTGGAGCGCCAAAGTCACGTGATTTCAGCAGTTTGACACGTGATCCGAATCATGATTCGACACGTTGATTCATAACGCTCCGAAGCTTCTTGAAGCAGTGTTTTAAAATCGGCCATCACTAAATAAGTCCTTATCGTCACTTTATAATATTAATATTGAACCACTGTACCCACATGAACTGATTTAAATATGTTTTTAGTACATTTATGGATCTTGAGAGAGGAAGTGTCATTGCTGGCTATGCAGGCCTCACTGAGCCATCGGATTTCAACAAAAATATCTTAATTTGCGCTCTGAAGATGAACGAAGGTCTTACGGGTGTAGAACGACATGAGGGTGAGGAATTAATGACAGAAATTTCATTTTTGGGTAAACTAAGCCTTTAAGGGCAGTACAAACTGACAGAAATATCTATGGACTTTTAAGGGAATCAGCTGACCTAACCAGTTATTTTTAATGTTGACAGTTTATTTGATTTAAATATCTGAATTTTGTTGAGAAGAAGAAAACTAAAAAACTTTGCATATGTGAGGGATATTGATTATGCTTATCTTTGCTTGCTCCTTTGAAGGCATCTTGAGTAAAACGGCTCTATATTTAATGAACCCGAAGTGATGCGATCTGTTTTACAGAAGTCTGTCTGCATGAAGCACAGCTCACACAGAATTCAATGTAAACCAAGCAGCTTTCTGCTGATCAACGTGGTGTAATCACATGACCGGCGACACTCCCGCTTGTGTGGATTCGTACTGGAATGAGTGGATTTTGCAGGTGAATATTCAGCAGTAATCGTGACCGCACCTTTACTATTAGTTTGTTTGGAGGTTTCACATGCACTCCGCTCTGTTTATTAGTTGTTTTGTCATTTCTTTATTGACACAAGTATCGACGAGTGATACAGCTAAAAAAATTATCACAATATGATGTTTCATATTGATTGGTATCAATAATTATTGAAAAAATATTTGTAGAATTTTTTTTTTTGAATTTAACCAATGCATTTCTAATGAAGGCAAACAACAAATAATCTTTAAAACAAAGCTAAATAAAATGTAAACAAATCTTTCTTATATTTTATATGAAGATGTATAAAGCTGCTGTGCAGCCAAAATTATATACCAGTTATCACTGTAAAGCTGCTTTGACACAATCTACATTGTAAAAAGCACTATATACATAATGGTGACTTGACTTGAAGAATAAATAAATAAGTGTTAAAGAAACTTAGAGCTGCACAATTCTGGACAAATTGAGTATTTTCTTTCAAACCGAGATCACAATTCTGAATGTCAACGAAACGAAATAACGTTACTAAAGGTTCTGACAAAATATTAATTGCTGCAGTCTTTTTAAAAAATTTAAATATATTTGAATTAATTATTAAAAGAAAGAAAAAAAAAAAAAAAAAATCGATGACACGTCCATAAATACTCTTGTTTCATTACTGGATGAATCAGTGTATTTAAAGGAATCTGTTGAATGAAGATTCAACGTCAAATACATTTCAACAACAAATAGCCACCTGGTGGTGAAACAATGTAATCGATAAATGCGTCATTTTCGGCGCGTTCAAGTTTCTTTCAGAAGCTGATTCGCTCTATTTTGATCGATAACACACATTAGTGTTTTTATCTGAACTATAAACTTATCTCAGTACTTCTGTGATAATTAGAATATTTGTAACACAGAAATAAAGATACTGTGTGGTTGAAAACACTGTGCAGCTGTTAATACTTACATGACAACTGCTCTTAAGGCGAACTTTGAAGTAGATCAGCTGTAAGTTGAAGGAAACCATGAAACTGCCACATTGACGAGCTGACGTCCTTTTCGTCACCAGCAGGTACAGCAGTCATTTTCATGTGTTTGTGTGTTCAGATTATTTAATTATTTAATTGTCACTCGTAATGCATCTGTTTGTGATCCAGGGACGGAGCGAGCTTGAGAGTTGTTCATGCAACCGAGCTTCATGTCTGTTTACATCTGAATGCTTTTAAGTGAAACTATATCGAGAGTTATATCAAACATTTTTTCTATTGTTATCGATTAAGTAGTACCATCGATAAATATCGATACCGTTTTAATCTCCCAGGCCTAGACACAAGCGATGCTAACATGAGAAACAGAGCTGAGCCTCACCATGGGTCATCTGCTCCCAGCTTCTCTTTGGTGGTGAAGAGCTCAATACAGTCCTTCAGCTTGAAGAAGCTCTTCTTCTGAGGCTTATACTCCATACTCTCGTGCTTATCGAAGTCCTGTGGAGAAAACGGTCAAGGATTCATGAGCGTCTCATGACACCAATGACTTCTGACTGGAAACATGAGAGATGTACCTCAGCCACCGATTCATTGAAGTACTTCCTCTTCATTTCTGGTTCCCAGTCCAAGGAGAGATAGCATCTATCTGCAGGAAAACAAGGCAAACATGTCAGTTCACGGTCAACACCAAATCACACGCTCTCTACAACAACACGGCTCCCACCGCTGAGTCTCATGTGGTCCTCGTCGAAGCGTATCTGCCGCGCCTCTCCCTTGATGAAGTTGGCGTCGGCCTTTCCCATGTTGTTGAACTGGAATGTGAAGAGGCGCTTCTTCTGGCCGTTGAGCGTCGAGCCTTTGCTGCAGTTCTCTGGCAGGACGCCGTTCTCCAGCTCGTTGTCCCCGCCGCCCACCGAATCCTCCGACTGGCTGTTGTCGTTCTCTGAGGGCAGTTCCTGGTCCTGACTGGACTCATCGTCCGGCTCGTCCGTCTCCATCTCACCTGTGAGACGAGCCAGGCTTCAGTCGGGCAGCACACAGCGTTTCCTATCTCAAACCTCTTAATCATGTCAACACACGGCAGCGCAGAACGCTCTGTTCGTTAGTGAATGTGGAAATAAACATGACGTGTGTAAGAGCAGATGCGGTCAAACAGCATGCTTACTAGGCGACCCCTCCTCCATTATACCATTGGTGGCGTTGCCGTTGATGGAGTGATGTTTGGGTGAGAACGTCTCCTCCGACTCCTCGTCCTCAACGGCCGGACCAACGAAACGACTGAAACGACACCAGACAAACTCTCAACCTGCAGCTCATGATGACAAACAAACATTCCCATCAACTACACATTAGATCAAATACTGTGATACGCTTGCGTGATTGTGGGAAGCCGTACACACCAGAGGCGCAGCAGGAGCAGGTTGTAGAGCTTGTCCTCGCTGATGGTGCGTGGGACGCTGAGCAGGAAGGGCTGGCCGAACAGCGGCGTGCTGGTGTGATTGAAGCCCGACTGCTTGTATTTCTCCCGCAGATGAACAGGAATCACCACGTGATCCGTGTCCTCCTGCCGTCTGATGGCCAGCTCAAACCTGCTCCACACAGACACGGATATCAGAAACACGCACTGACCTCTCAGTGACCTCAGTGATGACAGGAGCTCACTCACACATAGATGTCATCTCGATCCATGATGCTGCTCAGGTTCTCGTTGGCGGCGAATATCCGGTGAAACCTGTGGTTGTATATGTCCGTCACGATCATCTGGACAGGCAGAGGAAACACAGTGAATGAGGTGAAGAAGATGAAATACCTTCTTCATGCCGACGATGGTTACCTTCTGAGCCGGGACGCCCGACAGAGCAGAGAGCGACGCGCACAAGTCTGAGATGCAGCCCACTTTAGGCACCGTCAGTTTGTACTGAAACAGAAACATCAGTCACATGTGTAACACAGTTCACACAGCGCTGGAGAAGATCCTGATGGACGGTACCTGCGTGGGTTTGGCCAGAGCGTCCAGCCACACCAGATACACCTCCAGCGTCCGTTCCTTCTTCATGGGCAGAGGAAGCGTCAGATAGCAGAAGGGGTCGAAGGTCACCGAGATCTTGGCGCACACGGGACAGACAAGCGTGGACTTGAAGAGGCCGTGGAAGATGTCCACGATGATGGAGTCATTCCTCTTGATGTGGTTCTCCCAGGCTTCTTCTGCAACCACCTGCAGGAGATTGAGTCACAGCGTCACACGTCACCGGAAAACACAGCATCTCATCACTCAACATTTGTTGTGTTTGTTATTTCATTTTTGATTAGAGTGGAAATCCATTTAGTAAATAACATTATCTTGACTGACTGCTTCATTTCCTCTTTAAGCTTTACATCTTTCAATTCACTTTGAGGTTTCACTGGTTTTCACTTTTTTCTGCAGTGACAAATGAATTTTCTTCTACTTTCACTTAAAAAATGTCTTTAACCCACAGGACAATTTAAGCTGAGTGGCCATTTTTGGGCTTTAAAGCTAATAGTTAACATTTAGCCTTCACATCGCTTGATTTTGAACTTATATTATCTACATAAACTCAAGCCGGTGGGTTTATGAGAGAAAACTTAGTCACAATTTAAGACGAGCGACCACAATGATTAATTCGATTAAATTGACTTTTTTTTTTTCATATGATTTTTACAAAATCATTATTAATTTATTAAGATGTTTATGTGCCTTTTAACACTGGTGGCATATTAGAGAAAGATATGTTCCATATTTCTCACAATATGTTCATATTTCTGCTTGATGAAATTGAGACATATTCAGAAAGAGTTCATAACGGATCATAAAAATGCACTTTATAAATCTTCAGAAGTGCTTCTGTTCATCAGTACTCTAATATCTACTTCATGAAGGGACAGTGAAAGCATGTTCTTGCCGTATCCGTGTGTGAGCTCAGGCGTTAGTTAGCGTCTGGCTCATGTCATCCTGTGTCTAATGCGTGTGTGATGATGGACCTTGTCGGGTCGGCCATCAGCGTCCTTCAGCTGAATGTAGGGCTTCTTCCGGATGCGGTTCAGGTCCTCGTGAAGCCCGTCGAGCAGGAAGGCCAGCAGCTCGTGAGAGTCCTGCTGCTGGTAGCCCGAGAACTGAGGCGCGAATCGGCCCACCTGAGTCTAAAAACACAAACACAGACACCGAGGGATCAAGTCTGAACAACCAAACGACATGTGCTTCAACGTTTAACAAACATTCAGCAGCCCGACAATGGAAATGGCTGAAAAATTTTATTTTTAGGTCAGTGATAGTGTTGCATTAAATACAGGTGTCGGTATCTGCAAGTACCAAGAATAACATGAATAATTTTTCTCTGGATAATTAAATCAGTTAATATAAGTTCTATTTTGATCTACTTAGTCTTTGTGCAACATGTACATTTGTCAATGCACATGTGTTCAATATATAACTGAACTGAATTGATGTGAATAATAACTATTGTCTCAGCAAAATTTGTCTCATATTAAGGCAGGAACACACCAAGCCGACGGTCGGCCGTTGGGCAGTTTTTGTTCGTCGGCTGACTAAGTTTTCACAGTGTGTTCCGCACCGTCGACCGAAGTTGATCCTCGTCGGCTTTTTTCAACATGTCGAATCGGCGTCGGAGTTCGACGGTCCGTCTGGCCATCTGATCATTCTTATTGGCTGTTCAGCTACTGCCACCTGCTGGTACGGAAAGGCATCTCATCTTACACAGGCGCAGAACGGACGTGCTACTTGGCCGTCGGCTGTCGAGCGTCAGTTTGGTGTGTCAGGGCAACTTTGGACCCAGACGCTGCCAACATGAGCCAACCCAGCAGTCTGCTTTCGTCGCCACTAGTTCGTCGACATCGGCTTGGTGTGTTCCTGCCTTTAGATGAAATTTGCATTATCGCACAGATTACAGCGTGTGAGTACTGAATTCAGTTCTCTTTCGCCTCTTCTTCTTTTAGAGTTGGTTATAATCGCTTGAATGTGTAAACTGACAAGACAAAACGTGCAAATGACAAAATTTTACTCTATGACAGTTAATCTTTGCAATCAACCCGTGAATCTCATGTGTGGACCAGCTGGTTAACCCCTACCATCTGTATCTGTGGATGTCAGGTCAACTCCTCATCTTTACCTTGAAGGGTCTTGGCGTGACATAGCTGTATTTCCCAGACCACAGCTGCTTGATGAGCTCGGCGTAGGCCTTGGCAATCTCGCCCTTCATTCCCAGAGGATTATCCTCGTTCAGCTCCTCCTTGTACTTGTCTTTCAGGAAGAACTCAGTCAGAGGAGGGACGTTACTCAGGCACTGCAACACAAACATGCACTGAAATCAACAATGGACACTGAAGCACAGCTGGATACTGTCGAAATATGTGCCACCATCCCTGCAAATGCTGAACTCATTTGCTCAGGATGTATTTAAATCAATTATTTAACACAGATTATAACTGGAAAGGAAGGACATGAGGAGGTCAGGCAGGGTTCACCTGTGTGGCCGAGTTCATGAAGCAGGTGTTTCCCAGGTTGGAGAGGCCGCAGAGGCCAGCCTTCTCGGCGCGCCGGCCCTGATCCGAGTACTCGTAGCTGCTGCTGTACGGAGGATAGGACGGCAAGCTGTAGCTGGAGTTCTTCATGCTGTGGACACATGCAGACAGTTGAAACGGAGAGAGACCCAACACAGCTACAGCAGCAGGTGAAAGCAGATGATCAGGATCATGCAGCTCAAAACATGCAGGGAAAGCAACATAAACCAGAATCAGTAGAGAAACGCCTCGCTGTCCGCTCCCTGACAGGTATTACACATCGCACAGTGCTGGGAAACAACAATCACGCCTCACCAAGAGTGTTGTCTGGATTCACTTCACCAACGCCGACAGATGAATGACATTAACACTACACCATGGGTCTGACATTAAAAACAAGCACACTAACTGAAGAGGAAGGCCACGCCTTATATAAACTACTCTGATTTAGTCACATGGTCCCTCCAAGAGATCAAAAGAGCGACCGGAGAGTAGGATCGTATCACTAACTCTCATGAGCTGATCACAATCTGATGATGTAAAACACGAACAGGTTGTCTGGATTCAAACGAGCCCACACTCAACACAACATTACACCAAAGAGTCTTTGAGGAGAACATCTGTGAGAAAACTGGAGCAGAGCTGGAAGTGGAGGTTTCCACATGATAATGACCCTAAAAGATGCAAGAAATTCAGTGCAGAGGAGAGAAACTGGAAGGTTTCCCATGACACTGGATGTGATTCATTAATGTCAGTCCTGGAGAGCTGCTGTCCTGCAGAGTTTAACTCAAACCCTGAAAAAAACCTCACCTGCCTGTAGCTTTAGTGATCCTGAAGAGCTTGAGTATCTTGTTCAGGTGTGTTTGATTAGGGTTGGAGCTGAACTCTGCAGGACAGCAGCTCTCCAGGACCGATGTTGCCTAGCCCGGGCCTAACCCATTCATAAACCCGTCCCCGAGACCCCACCCACCACCCCACAAACCCCTCCTCTGAGTACCGCCCACTCATAAGCCCCGCCCCTGCAGGCTTACTTGCGGCCGCTGAAGCTGCTGTTATGATTGTTTGTGAGAGATGAAGGGCAGATCTTTGGTAAAGCAGAGAGAGAGGAAGCACCAGATGACCTTCAAAAGACAAGAAGAGCATGAGTTACAGGAAATGACGCAACCCTCAGGAAGAGATCAAGGAGAAAGCAAACAAGCCAGTGTCAAAGCATCTGATGATCCATGTGACGATCCGTACGTCACAGTGACTCACTTGAGCGCCGAAGAGCCACGAGGCCACGAGCCATCTTCGTTCTTCTGTTCGATCACTAGAACCTAAGAACAGAAAACATGCTCAAGATACACATTTCACCACTGAACTCTATTATGACGGGACTATAAACATGTGTAAGCGCCTCACCTGTCCCTGATAGAGCCCGGCGTCCTGAATGGTGCTGTCCGGTTTGTTGAGTGGCTCAAACGTGTTGCTCATGTACTTGTTCCACAGTCGTGTCTCCTTCTCGTCGGGAATACTGAACAGCTTCCTCATCTCTCGCTCGATGGTGTCTGTCGGGACAGAGGAGCGCACATCTCAACCACAGCGGGACAACAGCCACCATTCAGAGACGACGGGCTAGTTCATTCATTTACTCACCCTCAAGACTTTAATTCATCTTCAGAAACACAGACGAAGAAATTTCTGTCCACACAACTACCACTGTGTCTCTCCAAAACGTTCATAAAGAGATCAAACATTCATGAAACAAGAACACTGGAGCTTCTGTTTATGCATATTCATTGATCAGTGTTTATGTGAATAAAAGCCTAAATTCAATCTGTTCATATATAAAGTGAGTGTCTCTTCAGAAGAGTTGGACTAAACCACGATTCACATGGATTAGTTTTACTATCTCTTTATGAAGCGTTTTATTTGTGTCAATGGAGGGACAGAAATCTCTCATATCATTAAAAGATCTTCATTTGTGTTCTGAAGATGAACGAAGGTGACTGAAATGTACATTTCTGAAACTATACTTTTAAAAAAACAGACAATATTGTGTCTAAAATATAACAATGTTAGCTTCTTATTTATTGAACTGGTGTATGAAATCAGCATCACATTGCACATTTTGTTATTCGGGACAGAAACATCACTCGTGTGATATTGCTTAATTATATCATAATATAAATATGACACAAACACTCATTTTTGCCCTGATATCTTGAATTTTAGGGTCATATAACTGTATTCTGTAGGCTTCATCACACAGTGAGTTGTTGACCTGCTTCACGTTTGTCATCAATCAACTGAATGAAATGTGAGCAGGTCTGGGGCAGGCGAGTGCATTAAACACGTTAATAATTTTAACACGTTATTTTTTCCCAGTACTAATTAATTAAAGCATTAAATCAACAGCCCTACTGCTAACATAAGACAATTCCTAACTTCAATTACATTCATTAACCAGTGACACACATCAGTGTCTGACACACACATCTGAACTGAAACATGTGTTTCCATATTCAAAAAAATGAACTATAGTAGCTTTAGATTTAACTAACTAGATGATAAATGACTTCAAGATAAAGGTAAGCGTTTCTGAGAAGATTTTCATCAGGAGTTTCAGCAGTGAGTTTTTTCAAGCAGAACCTGTGATAGTTACTGGCGCTGTGTTCGTGGTTCAGATGATCAGACTGGTGTTCAGTACCTATAGTGTCTGCTTTGCTGAAGCGTCTGGTGACGATGTTGTCCATGTTTCCGTCTTCACACAGCTTGAGCTCGGTGAGGTAGACTTCCACCTTACAGTGTTTGACGAACATGCCCTGCTCCACCACCTGAGGAACACACACACCATCAACACACACAAGAGACAATATCTATCCATCACATGACCGGTTCGACTGCATCAGATTGATCTGAATAATGACTTTATCATCTTCTGTAGAAAGTTTTCATCATATGTTCCTGTTCATCACTGTGAAGCTGCTCTGAATCAATCTGTACTGTATAAAGTGCTGTAGAAATAAAGCTGACTCGAGTCCTCAGATCATTTGTGACGTCTCTGCGTGTCACACTGTCAAACATGATGTTCTTCCTCAGTGTTTCGGTCTTGTTTTCCAGCACAGATATCTAAACATTCTTCAAATCAGGATACATTTACTGGAGAAGCAAAATTAAGTGAGTTTGTGCTTAAAACAAGAACAAATATCTGCCAATCAGAAAAACAAACTTAATTCAAAGGGAAAACAAGATGATTTTTCTGACTCCACTGACAGATATTTGTCCAGACTCATTCATTTTGATGCATTGTGCTTCCGTAAAAGTATCTTGCTTCAAGTTTAGATGTTTGGACTGGAACTCAAGACAGAAACATGATGAAGAACATCAGAAAAGAGCGATAAATCAGAGGTTTTTCCTCAGTCGTGGGTCTCCAGACGTCAGTGTGTTGGTACAGGCGAGCTGGAGGAACGCCTATTTTAGCAGCAGCTGAAGCTCAACAGCTGAAGGATTCCAGACTATTTATTTCGCACGGCCTAAAACGCGGCAGGAGAACCCCACGCTCTTCTCTCTATCAGGACACCCGCTCCTTCCTTCACCCAGAGACCTCCCTCTCCACCCTCAGCCGGCGCGACCTTCCCTGGACCCGCGCAAACCTCGTCCCAAAGCCCAGAAGAGAGAGGAAGCAGTGTCCGAACCTGCTGCATGCTGGAGTCCATGTGTCCGGTGGTCAGTCATGTGCTGCTCCAGTCAGCACAGGAATAGCTCAGAGCCACCCGACACCCTCAGCACACACACACACACATATAGAGAGAGAGGGGGGCGGTGGATGAACCGCCATCATCACCCGCTGATCTGAACCAGAGCGGAAGAGTCAAACTGATCACAGTCCAGCCGCATGAACTGTTCTTCTCCTCGCCTCTCTTTATTGACACACACTTCACCATTCATTCCCATTCACCAGCGTGTGATTATATTCAATATTGACTCATTTAGACACACATCAGGTGCAGCACAAGGCACATCTCTCAGCTAACACAGAAACTATGCAGAGAGTCAGGTGATACTAACATTACTGTAATACTGAAGGTTCAAATTAAAGGATTTGTGTACTCCCAATCTCAAAGGAAGATAGATCTGTGTATCATCAGCATACAAATGGGAAGACAATGAGGGGGTCAGGGTAGAGCAGCCGGTCGGACTGAGAAGTCTATTAATCGTTGAGAAAAGGGCTGCAGGGGCATTACATTTCTGTGCCATGACACTGGAGAAATAACTTTGCCTGGCAGATCTCACAGCAGCCCGAAAAACACTGCCTCATAATCTGTAAACGGTGTCATTAAACGTCATTGTTAAATGCCATTGTTAAATGCCATCATTAAACACCATTGCTAAACGTCGTCATTAACGTTGTTATTAAACACAGTCATCAAACGTCGTCATTACACGCCATCGTTAAACGTCGTCATTAACGTTGTTATTAAATGTCGTCATTAAACGCGGTCATTAAACGCGATCTTTAAACGTTGTTATTAAACATCGTCATTAAATGTCATCATTAAACGCAGTCATTAAACGTCATCGTTAAACGTCATCGTCATTAAATGTCATCATTAAACGTCATCGTCAAACGTCATCGTTAAACGTCATCGTTAAACGTCATCGTTAAACGTCATCGTTAAACGTCATCGTTAAACGTCATCGTCATTAAATGTCATCATTAAACGCAGTCATTAAACGTTGTCATTATTAAACTTCGTCATTAAACTTCATGGTTAAACGGCGTCATTAAACATCGGCATTAAACGCCATCGTTAAGTGGCATCATTAAACGGTGTCATTAAATGGCATCGTTAAAAGTCATCATTAAAAGCTATAGTTAAAACGCCATTGCTAAACGTCGTCATTAACGTCGTTATTAAATGTCGTCATTAAACGCTGTCATTAACAGCATCTTTAAACGCCGTTATTAAATACAGTCATTACACGGCATCTTTAAACGTCGTTATTAAATACAGTCATTAAACACCATCATTAAACATCGCTATTAAACACCGTCATTAAACGCAGTCATTAAACGTCATGATGAACAGGTAAGATCCAGTCCGCTTTTACAGCCTTGTTATATCTTGTATAAGCAAGACGGCACCACGGATGGCCGCCTCGGTTTGTAGCGTCTAGGTACTTAAGTTATTTTTGTTTGTTTGTCCTGTTTTGAGTAACTTTTTTCCGATCAGCTTTACTAGGGACAAACTCCTATATATCAGAAATTACACACCAAATAACTTTTTGCCAACTTTTGAACATTCAGACGTTTTACTGGACATTCTAGTTGGAGGAGCTGCGATCGTATACAAGCGCTCCAAGCAACGCAAACGAGGGAAGCGCACCGGTGCGCTCGTGAAATTCCGACAGCGCAGGTTTAGGACTCCACTGCCGAGTATTCATCTAGTGAATCTTCGCTCCCTAGCAAATAAAACAGACGAACTGCTTCTCCTCACCCGCACAAACAAGGACTTTTTAAACTTTGCTTCACGGAAACCTGGCTGAACGGAGCCATCCCGAACAGTGCGCTTCATCTGCCGGGCTTCCAGCTGTTCAGAGCGGATCACGTCACTGAGTCGTCAGGGAAAAGGAGAGGGGATGGATTTTTTTTTATATCAACGAAGGCTGGTGTACAGACGGGACAGTGTTAAAGGAAATGTGCTGCCCTAATTTGGAGGCTCTCTTCATTAACTGTAAGCCTTTTTATTCACCGCGGGAGTTCTCCTCGTTTATTCTGGTGAGTGTTTACATTGCTTAAATAAATATATACATATTATGGCAAAAAAATTATATATATATATATATAAAAAATTCACTGTTGTATATACAATACATATTGCACAAATCTGTCTTCTGTTCCAGATGTATATCACATTATTATTACTATTTATTTTATTTTACTTACTCATTATTATTTTCTAAGTTTTACTTATTAAATGTTCTTTCTGTTCTCGTGTCATATGTGTGTGTATGTATGTACCAAGGGCTCCAGAAGAAAACCACAACAAATTCCTTGTGTGTTTGTGCACACCTGGCAAATAAAGCTCATTCTGATTCTGATTCTCATCATGTGCTCTGTATTGTGTTCTTATAAACTATTCTAACTCAAATGTTCTGGGAAAATGTTTGTAGATAAAGACTGGAAGAGTTGTCGGAAGCTTAGTGATGATGACGTTGAAGTCATGTGACTGTGGTGAAGTTTGTTTATAGCCTACCTTCAGATTTTTACTTCTGTCGACTGCATTTAGGCTTCAAAATTCATAAAAGTTGTGTTCATCCGTGAAAATGATCTTGATGGACAAAAGTCTTTTGTTATAATCCAAAAGCTTCTGGGAAATGCTAAGCGTGATGCTAACTGCTGACTGACGTCACACTTCCATAGCGCTATTATTCCTACAGCGCTTCACACAACACACACTGATTTACAGCAGATCCACTTTATTACACAGTGTTCATGCTGGAGAGAATCAGACTTACTGCACTGTATTTAACTAATGCTGATTTAAGAAATAATAATTAATGCATTTCAGGTTTTAAAGCAAAGTCAAAGTAAATGCATTTACAGTAATGAGAATAAGATTGAATGTGCTTAATCATCATGAAAATAATGCAGAACGCTCCTAAACCACACTTCCTTCTGATGTGTGTGAGTGTGAGTATGTTTCTCTCCCTGATGTGTGTGTGTGTGTGTGTGTACCTTGCGGGCGATGGGCTCCTGTCCCTCCTTCAGGCCGTACCAGCTCACCAGGCGGCTCCAGCCGTCGGCCGGCAGCAGGATGTAGTCCAGCTCGTCGATCAGGTGCTCTCTGATGCCCGTGGCGTCCTCATCTGCAGACGGGACAGAGCAGAAGCGCTTTAGAGACCCGTGCCAGGACAGAGCAGGCCGAAGGGGGGCATTAGGGAGCAGAGTCCCCCCAGATGACACAACATGTGCCCTAATCATACGGTCATTCAGCACACTTATGACTGAGAGCAAAATCCTTATTTCTGTGGATTTGGTCATTCACGTATTCCATAACCAACGTCTTCAGCAGCATTTATCTCACAGGAACACTAACAAATAATTGATCAGCAGTGTTTATGTTTGTTTATGTTGGGATATGTGTGTGACCCGTGTCAGGAGTGATGGAGGGATGGAGTGATGTCAGGGAGGGACGCACCTCTGAGCAGCCCGCGGTTGTCCACCGGTCCCGGGTACACGCTCTGCTCACCCATCTGGTACTTGTCCCAGCTGTCGAAGCCCACATACTTCTTCCACTGCTTGAACCAGTGACTGTCCACCAGATACCTGAAGGAAGTGACATCATATGAACACACAGTATTGTGACAGAAACACGATGACTGATCGATCAACTGATTCACGTGATCTCTAATGACAGCTCGTGTTCTTCATGTTGTTAGAGCGAGTGTCTGACGCGACTCATCAGCGCGCGCGTCTCACCAGGTGTCTGCTCTGCGCAGCGGCGTCTTCAGGAGCGTCGCGATCTCTCCTCTCTGCGTCTCCACATCCGCCGCGCCGCCTTCCGCCATCTTCACTCGAGCACTGCATGCTGGGAAGAGCCGCTGGCGTCACCACGCACCCCGCATCTCTGTGACGTCACGACGCCTCTGAACTGGAGGAATGTTATGATTTTAATAAAGGAATTGTAATACTTCATTACACTTAACTTAAACATACTAATGAAATAATTGGAGAAATGAGGAGGAAAATGAATCGATTGATTTCTTATCCTGTGATGGAGAACATTAATATTACAATATGTTGATTATTATAGCGCCACCATGTGGCTGAATCTCACAAGATTTGATACACAGCCTCATTTTGACACAAATATGTTAATTTTCATAAAAGTCAGACATTGTGATTTGATCTTATTAGCTCCTGAAATGTCATGTTTGTTGAATATTTGAAGAACATGTTCTCATCTGATCCAGAGAAGATGAATATGAATGTTTAAGCTGACTGGGCTGCAGATCTGAGAGTGTTTTTCAGCTGTAGCGCCCCCTATGGCCGGATTTGAGTATATTGGCCTGTTTCCTCATGATATCATCAGTGTGGGTTTGATCAGCAGATAAATGTGTGATGTCTAATCATTTAATATCTTCACAGAGCTTTGATGTATCAGGGTTTTCATGAGTTTTGAGTGAACAACACCAACAGTCTAGAAGAACATGTTTAGAGCAGAAAAACAATAATTGATAAACAGTACAAACACAATAATGATGCAGCAGCTTCAGCGCTTGAACCTCTAAAATACACCTGGATTAAAATATGTTCAACTAATCTCAATTCTACATACACACACACTACGGAAGCCCTAAACGGCCATGGTTTAATTTTTTTCTTTGCTGTGTTCGAAATCACCCCCTATACCCTCATTCACACACACACACACACTGATCTGTCTATATGAGGATTTATCACACACATACACACACATTTATTGTGATATTATATTTCAGTGACAGTATTAATATAATGAAGAGACCTGAGTCGTAACAAAGCACTGTTCGCCAGAGGAGAACTGGCCCCCCGACTAAGCCTGGTTTCTCCCAAGGTTTTTTCTCCATTTTAACACCTGTTTGCCACCTGATGTCACCTGTTGGAGTTTGGGTTCCTTGCCGCTGTCGCCTTTGGCTTGCTTAGTTGGGGACACTTGATATTCCATATTCAACAGTGTTTTGATCTGCCTGCATTGACACTATTCTTTAAGAGCTGCTGTGCAGCCAAAATAATGTACCAGTTATCACTGTAAAGCTGCTTTGACACAATCTATATTGTAAAAAGCGCTATATAAATAAAGGTGACTTGACTTGACTTGACAAGAGACTCTATAACATCTCCAGGCACGTGCACACATAGACATAAAACCTGCCCTTTTTCTTCCTTGAGAGAAAGTGCCCTTTTTTCTGGGGTGTTATTTTATTTTAATAAATTAATATATATTCCTGTTTGAGCACAGCTTCCCTGTCAAACAAATATATTTACTGCATAAAAAAATACTATCAGGTCGGCTTTGTCGATGCCCTTTCTCCGCGACACGCCATTCCCGCACGCGCAGCGCGTGGCGTGCCCCGCCCCACCTCGTGTTTGCTGTTGTGATAAACCTAGTGAATACTAAAGAAGTGTTGAACTGATTATTTTGTAGAAATCTGCTGAGTATGAAACAACTGCGTGAGTGTGAGGGAATTAAAATAAATTAGTAAGGAAGTCAGAGGTGTGTTAATATATTTAATGTTTTGGTTATTATTTTTTTAAATAAATAATTTTGAGAAGTGCCCTTTTTTCCACTTGAGCCCCTGCCCCCCAAAATGTTTGTGCACGTCCCTGAACATCTCACTGTCACTGATTCATCATGAGCTCAAAGCATTATGGGTAGAATCTCTCTACAGTCTATCTTGATTCATCAACACAGTTTCACTGATGATCCTCTATTAACCCTTAACCCAGGATAGAGCGGTTGAGTGAATGTGGTCTGGACTGTGTGGATGAGGATCATTGTGTCTCCAGAGACGCTGTAGAAGGACAGAGTTCCTGCACTGTGATCCACATACACTCCTATTCTACTGCTGATGATGGACTCTACAGGGAGTTCAGTCTGTATGTTATTGTGTCTGAATGAGTAACTGGAGGAAGAGCAGAACAAACTCCAGGACTGATCATTATATCCAAACACACACTCATTACCCTCACCTTTCCTGCTGATGCTCTTATATGACACTGATATAAACACAAGTCCACTCCACTCAATCTCCCAGTAACAGCGTCCACACACACTCTCTCTACACAACACCTGATGATAATAATCAAATCTGTCTGGATGATCAGGATACGACTGGACTGTGTCAGTGTAAGTAATCACTCTGTTCCTCTCAGACAGATGGAGATATTTATGTGCTGTGTTCAGATCCAGAGTGAGCTGATGGGAATCTGATGGAGATAAAACACATCACAATCAGGAATCATCAATCTGATCTTTTAATCTACACTGTAAACATGATTTCTGCTGCTTGTTAAATGAACTTAATTAAAATGAGTTAAAACCACACAATTACTGCACATTCTGTCCTAATTTAATTGAGTAAAATCCACTTAAACATGTGAAACTGAAGTTTACTTCATCATTTGTGTTGAATGAACTGAAACTGGGCAGGGGATTTTTAGTTCCCAGCATGCTTTGCTCTGGTCTGGATCTATTACAGAATCTTGAGTTCAGATCTGACGAGTTCATGTAGGATTAGTCTCAGATCTGAACTTGATTTAGGATCTTCTCCTCCCTCACAGGATCTCATCTGTAGAGCAGAGCTGCACAAACTCATCAATCAAGGGCCAAAATCAAACCTGATTGAGACGTTTATTACATGATTCTCTATAACATGTGATTCTGATTGGTCCATCAGCATTTATATTCACTGTTGTCCATGGCAACACGGTTTCATTCAAACAACTGGCGCCATCTTGTTTCATTTATTGATTGCATTGAAACAAGATATCAGAGAACTTCAGTTCATATTAATATTACTGTAATGTTGTTGCACCTGTCAGGATTTATAATGTTGATCTCTTACAGAACACATAATAAACAGCACAGAGGAGCACAATTCTGGATCACTTTTTAAAAAAAAAATAGAGATCACGATTCTGCATGTTTTGGGAATGTCCAGTTGTCTTGGACTTATATGAATTCTGTTTTGTCCTTTTTGCTGCGGGTTGATTGCGTCTCTGGTCCAGGTTTATGTCTTCACAGTGATGATTCTGACTCCTGTATTGGTTCATTACAGAATGTTGTTTGCTGGTTTTGCAGCTGCAGGGAGGGCAATGACACAGAGCTGGTTTTCTTCCAGCTTGTTGGACTGTGAATGGGAATGACAATATAATGTGATTTTTCTGTAAAATTATTGATAATATGTCTGTTGTCCCCCCTTCCCTGTTTGTCTGTTATATGTAATAAAAAATAAAAAATGTTCTGAACAAATTACTAAACAAAATAAGATGTAAATGTTCTGACAAAACGTTGAATGAATTATTAAAAAAAATCAGTTGATTCAATGACTCGCTCATAAAGACTTCTTGAACAGGTGCACCTTGGTCTTGATGGAGATCGTCGTGGCTGCCCAGATGGGCTTGAGTCTTTGGAAGACTGCTGAGGCCTTCCCGATCCGGCACACGACATCACATTCGGCGTCTCCGTCGTTGGCCACGACACTGCCTAAATAGGTGAACTCGTCAACTTCCTCGATTTGTTGTTGTCCGATTGTCACAGAGGCGCTGTTGTTGCTTCCGCCAGCATATCCAATTCACATGATCTTCATTTTGCCTGTACTTATGCGGAGTCCGACCTTAGCCACCTCCTGTTCAAGCTCGCCGTCATTTCTTAGGTGTCCTTTTTTGTCGCTCCGATCAGGGCAAGGTCGGAGAAGTCGAGGTCTGTCACAGGATTCAGGTTCATTGCCCTGCGCATGACGAAGTCGACCACCATAAGAAATAGGAACGGGATAGAATACACACTTGCCGTACGCTGGTCTCGATAGTGAAATAGTCAGTATTGCCCGCCTCGGTTCAAACACAGCAGCTGGATTCATGGTAGAGGTTCCGAAAGATGTCGACGAATCGTTCAGGAATGCTGAATTCGCAGGCGATGCACCACAGCGAGTCCTGGTGCACACTATCGAATGCCTTGATGAAATCGATAAAGGCAATCAATAGTCGCCGCTGGAATTCCCTTGCATGATGTTTCGTAGGATGAAGATTTGTTTGTTGCATGATCATCTGTGACGGAATCCGGCTTGTTCTTCTCGAAGTTTCTCATCCACTGCCTGTTGTAGGCGTTATAAAAGGACGATACCAAAGACCTTTCCAGGGACGGATAAGAGCGTAATTCCTCTCCAATTGTTACAATCGGTGAGATTTCCTTTCTTCAGGAGCTTGACAATGACCCCTCTTCGCCAATCCTCTGGAACCCGGGCCATTTCCCAGCACGAGTTTAGGAGGACCGTCAGCTGATCGACGATGAGGTGGCCGCCGTGCTTCAGCATCTCCGCCGCCACCATGTCCAGTCCCGGCGCCCTGTTGTTCTTTAATAGCCGTATTGCTGCCGCTGTCTCGGCCGTCATGATCCCGTCCATATTCATGTGTATATATGTGTGTATATGTGTGTGTGTGTGTCTGTGTGTGTGTATATATGTGTGTGTCTGTGTGTATATATGTGTGTGTGTGTGTGTGTATATATATATATATGTGTGTGTCTGTGTGTATATATCTATATATCTATATGTGTGTGTGTGTGTGTTTGTATATGTGTGTGTGTGTGTATATATATATGTGTGTGTCTGTGTGTATATATCTATATATATATATATATGTGTGTGTGTGTGTGTGTATATGTGTGTGTGTGTATATATATATATATATGTGTGTGTGTGTGTATATATATATATGTGTGTGTGTGTCTGTGTGTGTGTATATATATATATATGTGTGTGTGTGTATATATATATATATGTGTGTGTGTGTCTGTGTGTGTGTATATATATATATGTGTGTGTGTGTGTGTGTGTGTGTGTGGTTGAAAAGCTGTTTTAGACAACTGCTCTCTGAACTGTTGTCAAAGGTTAAACAGACTCAGGAGAATCGTTGTCATTCAGGAATGAGATCATGTGGGTGTTTGATTCAAATGTTTCCACATATGCATAATATATCACAACTACATGAAAACAAAAATGAACATTGTAAAAAAAAAAGTAATTTATGGATAATTCAGCCTTGGCACCATGATTTTTCTTAATTCAACATGCATTTGTTCACATGCTCTGTGTTGTGCAGCGCATGTGTGATCAGAACAGGTCTCCTCTCTTACAATTGCCATGTGATTTCTCACAAAGTTATTTTTCATTCTTCACTCAGGGGTAAAAACCTAAATACCTTTACAGTAAGTGTGTTAAACAACACAAGAACTTGCAGTAATGTTTTATTTTTTGTCTTGAGACTTAGTGTTGACTCCTGCTATTTATCAACGTAGGCTTTATCTGTGACTTTGTCTTTATTGTTCACATGTATTTTATGTTGCATTTCTCATTGTGTCTGTAAAAACACTTGACAGGAATGATGTTTTATTATCAAGATCAGGAGGAGCACGTTCAGATACTCAGTTGTTCATCATCTCTCTTCCCCTTCCACTCCTCACTCTCGTTTAATCCTGTCCCAGTCAGAGATGGGGGAGTGCTCTGGGATCGGCAACTGGTGATGAATTAGTTTAGTTCAAACGTTTACTTGCATAACTGTATAAAAATATGCATGAAAAAATAAGACAATTGTTGCATCACTCAAGTCATTGTAACAGAGTTTAAGTTTAATATGAAATAATCAGCAGCTCAATTAAGTAATATTTATGTTCACATTATCTCATGAATACCTGCAGAAAGTGCAAAGAAGTGTTAGTGTTACTATTACCACACTAATAATCAATTATTATTTTTTTAATTCATATTATATTGTGAATAGGATCATGTGTTTCCTCAAAATAAGAAATGAGAGATTGCATGGTGATCTTAAGGCTGCTAGGGAAAAATATTTGTCTACCTTGATAGCAAAGCATGCACACAGCCCAAAGACAATACATAATGTACTAAATCACTATGCTTTCATTTCTTGATGCTACACCTACAATTTGTGATAACTTTTTGAAGTTATTTGGGCAACACTTAACAATACTGGTTTTAATGTATGACTCATGAAGAACTAAACCATTAATTAATGGTTACTGCATCAGCAACTAATAAAGATTCTATATGATTAATAGATTAAGTAATATATGAATTGCTATTAATTAAATGTTTCATGATGTATTAATTCCTTAATAACATATACTAACAACTAATAGTGTAAGTTAATGTGTTAATTACCACACAGAAAAAGTTTGGGAACCACTGAGCTACAGTATGTTGTGGATTTTGTGTAAAGCTCAACATACTTCTTTAAATTTTAAGAGCCGTGCCTGCAGGAATCACTGTGATCATGTGTGACAAAGTGTGTGATGCCAGGTGAAAAAACATGCATTCTTCAAGGCCACATCTGTGAGAATAAACTTAAATCTGGGGTTTCTCTGTACAGACAGGGATCATTATTTACCCTTCATCAGTTCTGAACTGCCTCCAGCGGGGTCAGGACCCTCAATACTGCCCCCAGCCTGAGCTGTGTGAGAGAGAAAGAGATCAGAATGAAAATAATATCGAAAGCAGCGGTCTAGATATTAAAAAATAAAGAAATCAGTCAAAACATAGTTGACAATGACAGTAACCTGGTTGACTGGACACATTGCTGCAATGACACACAAGTCATTTACATGTGAAGATCTCTTATGTTTCCACTTGCAAATGAACTGTTTAATTTAGTAAAATTAGTGAAATATCCCTTAATGCTTGCTCATCTTGTTTCACCTTCATGCATGTACGCATATGCTCATGTTACACGCCATCTCCGACGACACATATATAGGGTTAAATTATGATAAAAACGAGTCTATGACAAGTAATTCATTATCATCAGAGGACACAGTCAACAGTGGGGTCAAGAGTTGGCTCTACAGAGTAACACAGTTGACCATTTCACCATTTTCACTCATAATTTCAATGGCAGGCCTTGTCTGGCCAACCAAATGTTATTTTCTCCATCAGGTTAACCTCACATTTCAATTTTTATTGAAATAAAATCATAAAATATTGCAGGTCACATGGTTTTGGGATGAACCATTTTTCATTTTTCAGGGTGTTTGGTCAGTTATTTTCTGTCAGTTGACAGAATTTTTGTGGACATTAATAAAATGAAATATTTTCAGATTTGAAAGAAAACATAATTTAAACTATTTTTCCAAAATATTTAGATTATCTATTCAATTTATTTCTATAATCTTGACTTTAATATTTTTATTCATTATTTTGAACTCATGACCCACTCATTGAAAAAAATTAAGTGCAGTTTTAAGCAAACTGAAAAACAGGGTGCATAAAATATTGGTGTGAGATTATAGGATGCATTCTCTTAATGCACAACATATGATATTGCTGAAGAAACTGTTAGAAAAAAGTATCATCAATGGACATGAAATGTATTATGTAAAGCATCACACTTTAAACATTCGCTCAACTCACTGTCAACTATTTCCAATGAAAAGCAGCTAAAGCCTGTTTGAAGAGTCACTAAATGACATCATGTGCTAATTAGCATATCCATGACGTCATTGTGTCATATTTGCCTTCTGCCCTGTGTCAGGCCTTTACAGTTGTTTTCTTCTCCCATACTCTCTGTGCTCACACTGAATATTTTAATACAGCGCAATAAAGCTGTTCTCATATTTCTCTGTTTCTGTCGTCAGAACACTGATCAAATAGAAAATATTAAATGAAACACAACCTTAGCTGCTGATCCTGAATAATAGCCACGTCTGACAAAATCATTATACACATCCATTAGAGATGAAGATTGTGCTGTGAATTTGGCTGTTTACATGTCAAGTGATCACTCAGAGAGAAAGTTAGAAGGTCTTTCTCATGTAGTGCACAGCTGCTGCTCGTCTCTGACACACGCAGAGAGAGGCTTGTCTGCGCAGGAAAACTAGACCTCGCGCTCACTGGACAATGATATCAACTCTTAGAATATAGATAAGATTTGTACAAAGAGTTGCTATAGTTATGCCGCTAGATGCTTTTCTGAAAAATAGTCACTAATTCTAGCATACTTAAAGTATGTTCAGAAAAATCAATTCTTTAGTTTCACTTTAATTTTTTTAACAGATTTCATTTTAACATTAACCTGTTACCTTGCTTGTGTTTCTTCTCCAACTGTTCAGCCAGATGGTTCTGTCATCTTCCTCAGGATGTCCACTGTGATCTTCACAGCTTCTTCTGGTACAAAACACTTCATCATCAGGTCCACTGTGTCAAGGGCGTCTTCTGCCTTCTCCAGATCAGCCCTGGAAAAGCCTTTGATTTTTTTAAGCACCATTTAAACCTCTTCAGTTTATGTTTCTAGATCCTCCAGAGCATCCAGAAGGTAATCTGAAACAGACTCCATCATTTCCCCTACACTGATTCACGTCTACAGGACAAGAAGACACAGAAAGACATCTGATTTGTGCTAAACAGCTACAATTACTTTGAAAAGATGGGTTAGTTTCATTAATGAACACAAACTATTGTGATTAACAATGTCTCAGTGTCTGATGCTGAAGGTCTGGAATCAGTGAGATCCATAGGTCAGTATTTTATGAAGCAGAATTTACTTACCGTGAAAAACTAGGACATTTGTAGGCTTCTTGTTCCTCATCTGAACTGACTTCTCGAGAAAAAGCTCTGAAACTCGTCTCCAGGAAAACAGTTTTTCAAGAGACTTGAGAGAACGCCTGTGGGGAAAATCAGTCTGTCATCAAAACACACGTACGTCTCACCTGATGTATGCAGCAGACTGAGCCAGATTTACTTTAGCTGACACTTTTATCCAAAATGACTTAAAATAAGAATCATCATCATTATTTGTTAAAAAGGCCAATGATGATTTGACTCTCACTTATATTGACATGAGACTTGTGCTGACAATCATCCATTGTTTGCAATGTTTGAGCGAAGCTTTCACACCGAACTGGAAATGATTGATCACCTTCGGCTAATTCAGACCAGGACGTTAGGCTGTGATGACCAAGAATGCATTTTTCCTAGTGTGTCTATCTCGTAGATTTTTCCATTTGGCTTTAATCTTGTCGGCTGCACAACATACAACAGTAAATTAAGATAAAGTTTGGTACTACGGCAGAAACACAAACCCTCTATAATGCTTACTTGATCTTAAGAGAATTACTTTGATCAAATACATCAAAAAATAGAAATCACAGCTGGGTAGCAAGTGCATTAGAGCTACAACAAGCATCAAGCTCCCAGCTAAGCAAAAAAGGTACCCAGAATTATTATATTTTTCTCCTTATTGCATTGAGGGCCAAATCAGAGTTCATCACGGGCCAAACTTTTGCCCTCTGGTCCAAGTTTGGGCATCTCTGCCATAGATGAACCGTGTGCATGTTTCAGATTTATACATAACATGCTGTTATTGTTTACATGTTCTCTCATATGACTCGAGAGTCTCACAGACTCAAATTATATAATTATATTTTTTCTGAACTATTACACAGAAAAGCATGCTTTATTAAACACATTCAACATGAGACACAGACTTAACATGTATCATCATCATTATTATTTATTTGACAAAAGCTGAGAAACAACCATCTACCTTACCATCATTAACCACTTAAAATCCATTTACAGAATAAATAGATTAAATACAACCATTATATGTCCCGTCCTCAATATGAAAACTCGGTCCGAACAGGAAGTCCACTGCTCCGTGATCTCATGGTGATGCAACAGAACAACTGTGGACTCGGGTTAGTTAGTTGGTTTAGGAGCTGAAAAGCACAGAATTCCCCAATCCATGTTTATTCTGTAGATACAACAGTCTTGATACATCAGGTCGTGCCTCCATGACTACAATAACAATGAGCTAAATCTAGCAGATACAAGAAGTGATGTATTTCACACTGCGCTCCTCAGTGTTCTTCTGTGCATTGTTTAATGGGAGTGTGTTTGTGGTTAACTGCTCTCCTGAGGGTCGGTTTGGGGCAGTGGCGGGACGGACGGGCCGCTGCACACCGCTGATGACATCACTACGGTCGCTGCGACAGCGGCTTTACGCGAGCAAGCCAAGCAGATGTAGTCTTCATTCTCTGCCATCTCACACGACACACCCACACACACCTGATGAAACCACTCGTCACAGCCGCCGTCACACTGGACCCAATCCACCTGAACCAAGAGAAGAGAGTAAAATACACTGCAAAACCAGTGGAAATGTGACAGTAGCTGAAGCGAGTCCACTTCAGACATTCTACTAACTCTCATTGGAGTATTAGAAGACTGTTAGTGTTAGTAGAATAAGTGGACACATTCTTGCAAAGTTACTAGTCAGTAGAACATCTGTTGAGGAGCATCACAATAAAGTGTCAGCAGATATTAGACAGTCTACTAATATTCTTGACATGTAGTTGCAAAGTAATAGAAATGTCTAAAGTAGACTATCAAAATAAAGCATTACACCTGAAGCTCATATGATGCTCTGTGTGAGAAACAGACAGAAATATGAGTCATCATTCACTGAATCTTCTGAAGCACCTCTCAAATCACATCCTTACCTGCGTTCAATGAAAGCCTTTAAATGCCTTCTGTTGCAAACAGAACTAATATCGTCTGACAACCTGCTGTTGTGACCACTGTGGTCGAGGGTGACATTTTGCCCTGATTTGATTTCTAGTTTAATTATCCTGGCTATGGCTGATATTGCGTTATTACCAAAGAAACATGGTGATTCCCACCCCATTCCCTCACAATTATGGAAATAAGCCTTACAATTGAAAATCAGCTTGAGTGAATGTGTGAAAGGTGAAGAATGATCTCAATCAGGTTTGAACCATCATTCACCTTATCCTTGCAGGGTCGCTGGCAGTTCTTGGCTGCGCAGACGGCGTTCTCGTCGTTAGAGTCCTCCGCTCCGGACCAGTCGTACTTGGAGGGAATGTCCAGAATCTTCCTGGCCTTCTTCTCCAGCCCCTCCTTGGTGAACTCGGCCTTGGCGGCCGCCTTCTCCTTCCTCTTGCGCTCCTTCTCCTCTTTGGCGAGCCTTTTGGCCAGCTGCTTCAGCTCGCGGGACTTGTCCGGGTTCAGTTTGAGCTTCTTCTTCTTGGGCTTGAGCTCCAGAACCCGTTTCATGTCTTTGGACTTGGGCCGGCCCTCCATGCCGCTGGCGGCCAGCAGCAGCTGCTGCTCCGCCCGCTCCAGCTTCCTCTTCCTCTTCTTCTCCACGTCCTTCACCTTCAGCTTGACGGGTTTGTCCAGCAGTGAGTCCTCAGGCTGTGGGAGCACAACAGGTTAATAAGGTCAATCTGAGACAAGTGAATGTTTGAGGAGTACACCGAGTTGTGTCTGAGGAAACACTAGGAAGAGGAGGACGAGGCTCTCACCTCCATGACCTGCAGGAACTTGTCCTCTGAGGGAGGGTGTGTGGCCTGCAGGATCCTCCAGATGTGCTGTGTCTCATCCAGGGACACCTCCAGCAGGTCACCCTCCATCATCAGCTCCTCCAGCTGCACCTTGGCCGCCGGCGAGAGCTCCAGCACTGGAGGCTCCAGACTGCGCGGCACCAGTGGCGTCTTCCTGGGCTGCTTGCGTGGGGCGGCTGGATCTGAGGAGGGGAACGAGATCAGCCTATCAGGCACTGCTGCATTACTGGACACCTTCTGCTGCAACTCCAGACTAAACATGTGTCAGTCAATGTGCATTGGCGTCTTACTCTGAGGGACGGACTTTGAGGCGGAGGAGTAAGCGTGCTCAGCACAGAAAGATGGTGTAGTCGGCCACATGTGACTGACCACCTCCTCCGACTTCACAGGAATCTCCTCATCACAGAACAAGTACGGCTTCACCTCTCCCGAATCCTGAGAAGAGAAACAGAGATGAGCAGCAGAGAAACTGCACCACATCAAGAAGAGAAAGTTCCTGACAGCAACACTACATGAAAGCACTCAGACTCTGGGAGGCACTGCTGAGTAGTTGCTAGGGTATTCTGGGTAGTTGCTAGGTGTTTTTCTTACTGGCTCAAGTCAAAAATAACTCTCTATGCTATTCTGGCTCAAGTGCATCCCTCTCAGTAAGAGTCCGTTATATCATCCAGCAGGTGAAAGTCCTCAACAAGACAAACTTTTATGGGAATCATTCATGTCTGGATCACAAACTGAAATGTGGTTTGACCACATAACTAAAACTCAAGGATTCATCACATACCTTGACGTCATAGCCGTACGTCTCTCTGATGTCCTCATCTGAGTCCGTCTCTTCGTCATCATAGTCCATTGAGGGCCGTGGTGACGTAGCCCTGCTGAACCCGGCCTGCTGAAACGTCTGGATGTGGCCCTGTAAGCGAAACACGAGTTAGTCACGGCGCACTCGTATAATCAGAAGTGATGATCTGATGGCACATGCCTGCAGGTCCGGGTTGGCGGCCGCCTTCTGCAGCTCTGCGTTGATGATCTTCTCGGTCTTCTCTCGGGCGGCGAGCTCCACCATGCGCTGGCTGAGCACCGACAGCTTGGCCAGGGCTGAGGAGAGCTCATCGGTGGCCAGGGCTTGCCGCGCTCGGTCCTGCCAGCCCATGGCTCTCTCCGTCAGACACTGCAGCGCCTCTCCCTCCGGCAGCCGCACCGGCAGCTTCTGCAGCGACACCAGCAGGGACAGGATGGTCTCCAGCCGGGGCCGTCGGGAGCGCTGGCACAGCGGGCAGAGGAACTTGGACTCCTTGCTCGCTCCCTGCCAGCCGGCCACCAGCTTCTTCTGCGAGCCAGCTTTGGGCAAGGGAACGCAGGCGCCGTGGAACCAGTCCTTGCACAGCTCGCACTGCAGCATGAAGCCACTGGCCGTCTTACGGCACAGGCAGAACTTCACCTCCTCGATGCGCTCCACCAGGGCCATCTTGGCCAGGTTGGCGGCGCGGAGCGAGTGGATGGCCTCCACCTCCTGCTGCTCTCTGGCTTTGAAGGCGGCCACGACGGCGGCAGGGTCACGCACTTCCTCCGCACTGTCCTCCAGGTCGCTCAGACTGTCCAAGTCCAGGCCGCGCTCCTTCTCCAGCAGCTCTTTGACACGCTTGCGTTTGCTCTTGCTGGTGCCGTACACACCGATGTCCACACGCGGACTGAGCACCTGAAAGAATTCAACCGCAGATGAGTAAAGATGAACGTCACAGGTTCACTCAGCTGCGCAGAGGTGACCACCTTTCTACACACCTTAGATCAAGATACACTCACTTGAGAAGCAAAATGACTTGAGTGAGAGCTTATGCAAAAACAAGAACAAATGTCAGTGGGGTCAGAAATACTAATTTAATTCAAAGGGAAAATTATTATTTTTCTGACGTCACTGACAGATTTGTTCTTATTTGCATAAACCATTTTGATACTTTTATTCTTTTTTTTTTTTTTTTAGAAAACAAGACTTCTTTCAAGTAATTTTGCTTAAGTCAATGCGTCTTGATTTAAAATTGTTGAGATATTTGTACTGGAGACAAGAGGAAGAACATAATTTTTAGCAGTGCAGACACCATGTCTGTCATGAAGCCAAATGTTGGGCACCAAACCAAAGCATTAACACATGATTTTCTCCTACACATTGCACTAGTGTGTGTGTTGCGTATCACCTGCAGTAAGGTGTGTGTGTGCACGTCACCTGCAGTAAGGTGTAGGTGGAGTTCTTCTTTAGGAAGGTGCGAGCGGTTCTCTCCCTCCAGGCTCTGGCAGACGCCACCTGTGACTCCACCTGCGGCAGGGCCTCCAGTCTCACCGGGACAGAGCGACCTCTCGCCAGCAGACCCTCCAACTGCTCCAGGTAGGCATAGTTACTGCCATTCTGTGCATTAAGAAGACGACACAGGTCGACTAAAGCTGAATCAACATTGATGTGACATTGTGATGATAATCTCTTCCATAGTACTCGTTTAAACTAGCATGCACTGCTTAAACATTTCACAGAGTCGTCTGCATGTCCAATTCACTGTGAAAGAGTTACCTGAATGGCCTCCACTTTGGCCGTCCACTCCTTGGCTTTGTGCAGGGCGTCTCTGAGGGCCAGAACATTGGGCAGGTATGCTGGGATATTCTTGGCCTCCATTACGATGCTTTCCAGCATCAGCAGACTGTGGCGAGGCCTGCAGAGGAACAAAGAGACAACAGTCACGAACCACCAACTACATGCGTCATATTGTGAATGAATGCGAACTCAAAAGAAAAGGCATCTGGTGTGACCAGCCCAAAGAGAGCAAACAATCCAAGTCTACTATACAGTCATTTATCAGGGTTTCTGCAAGCTTAATTTAAGACTCCAAAAAAAGACAATTTCAAGGTTTCAAGATTCAAGTGTAAATGTCTAGGGCGAAACACAAGTCATATTAGCAAGACTTCAGAGTTTGAGAACAACCTCCAACCAATATCCATTACTTTTTAATTCATTTTACAAAAAGAGTCACTCAGCTCCTAACCATTTACTGTCATGACTTTCTGCCCTGATTTAAGACCTTATAATAGCTTTTAACGACCTGCAGAAACCCTGATGTACGCAGTTGTTTGATGTTTGGAGCCATAATAACGGCAGCGCTGGGAGGTCACCTGGCCTGCAGGCACGCGCGCGCCCGCTCCTCCCAGTGCTCGGACACCGTCAGCAGCTCCTGCAGTTCGGCCATGGCCTTCTCCACCGCGTGATGGGGTGCCAGACCCACACCCGAGTCGATCAGCCGCTTCATCAGCTCCAGCGTGACGCGCTGCGGCTCCGTCAGCGTCAGACGCACCTCGTCCAGCCAGCGTGCCTGCTGCAGCTCCTGCTTAAGCCGCGGCAGCTCCGGCAGCTCCACGTCCAGCCCCGAGCCCAGGTCCAGCAGCGCCTGCAGCTTCCCGGAGTCTGGAGTCTCGTCGACCAGCGCCGCCTGCGCCCGCTCGTGGAAATCCTCCACGCTCTCCAGCAGCTCCTGTGGCCCAGACAGAAAACAGATGAGGACATTGAAGGTCAACGGTTCGGTGAGTAACTCCTCTGCGGACTCACTTTGACGTGTCGGGCCTGGCTGATGACGCAGGGCAGGCGGTAGAGCTGCTCCACAAACACCTTCAGCTCCTCCACTGTCAGTTTGCTGCGTGCTTTCTGCACGCTGCTCTCAGGACGTTCCCTTCTTAACAGACCAAACACACACACACAAACATCAGGGCTGTGACCAGGGTGTCTCAGTGAAATATCATGCATTATGTCGCTGGAGACTGACTTGTGCCTCTGCTTGTGGCTGAGCAGCAGCTGAGCCACAGACGAGCAGGTCTCGGCCTCCTTCACTGTGTCTCTGAGGCTGCGGAAGAGGTTGTTCTCTGGGTACTTCCTGTCCTCTGCGTCCTCCATCAGCACTTTCAGCTCGATCAGATCTGTTGAAGCACCAGTGACCCGTTTATAACCTGAACAGGTAAATTAAAGCAGCGACTAAAGCAGTGTTGGGTCTGACCTTTCTTGCTCTTGTTATCGGCCGCCAGTGCCTCCGTGACTCTTTTTGCCCAGGTGTCATAAGACTGCGCACGTGACTTCACCCCGTACAGCATCGCAGGAAACTCGTCCTGATCATACCTGAACCTGCAACACAAAACCCGGCCTGTCAGTGTAACGTCTTACTGTAGTGGAGCTCCAGATGAAACGGTTTGACTCGCATCACACCACAATCATTTGATCGACGGGTCTAATGAAGGTGATGTGTGCGTTGAACACTTACCGCAGGCACTTGTCGTTGGCGGGGCAGCTGCAGAGCTGGGCGGCGTGATGTAGACACACCAGACGCTGCGGGCTGCAGACGCAAGTGAGCGCAGACAGGAAGCAGGTGGTCTTACACTTCCAGCACTGCCGCTCGTCATCGGGCACCAGCTCGAACACCTCCTGCTCCGAGGACAGCACCCCCTGCAGGACGGGATGAGCTCAATGTCAAATGTTATCAAAAAACATCTGTCTGTCTACAGTACTGAAAGTGCCAACTCAATTCAGTACTCAACTCCGTCACCACAGTTCACTCAACTGACTGACTTTCACAGTCAGATGCTCTAATTGATTTTACTGTGTTGGCCAGTTTATAAACATTTCATTTTCTGCTTCTACCACAAACGTTGATCATCAGCAGCAATTAACCAATTAGTTTAACAGGTTGACATCATTCAGCTCATCTCTGGCCATAACTGTGTCATTGTTTTAATAAAGGAGTCATTGAATCGCACACTCAACTAATTTGTTCAAAACGGCTGATTCATTCAGTAACAAAACACTACTACATGTTGCTTGGAGATTTACTGCTGTGGCTCTGTTTAAAACTATTTTAGATGGCAAAATCGAGCAAAAACAGACAATGTTGTGTCTAAAATGTAAGTCACTTACATTTGACTTCTTGTCAAATTGATTTAATGCAAAAATTCAATGCACATTTTCCATCATTCTGATATTTTTCCCCCCATATCTGTAATTTTGGTGGCATTTTTCCCCAAGTCAAGTCTCTGTTAATTCCCAACCCTGGTCTATAAATAAAGGAGTGTGTTCAGCAGCATAACAGTTGTGCTGTATGGCACTGAAATGAACCCTGGTTCCTCTCACCATCTCCTGCACGGCTGCTCTCAGTCGGCTCTCCTCCTCGATCATGTCGCTGAGCTCTCGGACCACGGCGGCTGCCAGCTCCACGTCCAGACTCTCTGGATCGGCGGCCATCTTACACACCAGCTCCTCGTGGGAGAACACGCAGTAGCGCTGCAGACGCCGGTAATGCGCCACACACTGCCTCCCGACGGGCAGCTGCACAACAAAACACACACACGCATGTCATCACATACATGTACGGCCAGTGAATGCCACACTCCCTCTTCATGCAAGGCTTTATGATGTGCTCATTGACACTGTGTTTAAGGGCTTTAGAGGACGCAGATGTACCCAGTCTGCAGTGCAAAAGTTGACCGCTTCAGCAAAGTTGTAGCCTTGGTTGAAGCCGCTGTGATAGGCTCTCGGGAAGGTGACGACAAACTCTCCCGCACACTGATTGGTCCGGTACACCTGTATGATAATGAGAGCTGTCAGTGAAATAATAATTACATTACTCTCCTTCTCCTTTAAAGCGTCTGGTTTTGACAGAGATGGTCAGAATGGGTACCGGGACGCCATGCTCCATGAGGACGTTGGGGTTCATCAAGGTGACGAGCTGATGCAGGAGGTCCGGCTGAGAGTCGAAGAGCTCCGGAGCCACTTTCTTCATGACTGTCTCCAGCTGCTCTGCGGCGTGAGCTGGGACGCCGTACCAGGTCTTGGGTTCGCCCCTGAGCACAGGCACACACACACACACACACAAGCGTCACTCACACATCTCTGTTTCACACGCTCACGCGCTGTTGCGCTCAGGACTCACCAGTGCAGGAAGTTGATAGAGTAGCTCCAGTGGTCTTCAATGTGCCAGCAGAAGGACGAGAAGCACATGCCCACGTACAGCCAGGGCACCTTCATGCCGCTGATGTCGCCGCTGATGTGCGTCAGCACCGACTGCTCCAGCACCGGCATGTTGTTCAGGTTCCAGCCCGAGTTCGCATATTCCTGCGCACATGACACACGTAACATTCATCCGCATGAGATGAAGAAAGAGATTTCACACCAGAAACCAGAATTAAAGGACATTATATTGTGCATGAACAATTATCAAATTATTATTGTACTGTGCATAAACACAGTTACAAATAAATTACTTTATCTTGTAATAAAGTAAAAGAATAATGAGAATTACAAACTCAAAAGTAAAATGCAGTAAAGATGAACGTGCGTCTTACATCCTCGTCACCGATGAGTTTTCTCTTGCCGTCCCGCACTGGGAATCCGCTGCCCACATCCTTGGAGCTGATGTCAGCACCGTACTCGACGATCACGTCCTCCTCGATGCTGCTGACCAGACGCCAGAACTCCTTCTCCACCAGCTCCGTCGGCACCATCTGACACACACACACACACACACGCTCAGTATGGTCACACGAGTCAGTGCTGAACTCCTGACACACACTCTCTGAACCCGGAAGACTGGTTTTAAATCCTAAGAAGCACTGAGACTTGACTCTTACGTGAACGGGCATGTTGAAGTAGTCGGACTTGAAGTGGTCGGCCATCTCGCCAAAGCTCTGGAGTGTGTACTCGCGCACGGCCTGCTCAAAGCCGAATGCCTCCCGAGGCTTGCTGCACTCCTGCGTGTGAGTTCAGCACATCATCGTCATCATCATCATCATAATATATGATATTACAGAACGTGTGTGCGTCAGCTGCCGTACCTCTGCCACACACTTGGGGCAGCGCCAGTCTCCTTTGGGCACGTCCTGCAGGGGCGGGATGAGGCAGAAGGTGTGGTAGCTGTCATCACAGCCGTCACACAGCAGGAGGCGATCCTCCTCATCGCCCCGCCCACACGCCATGCACATGTACAGGTCGATCTGAGGAACACACACATGCTCAGAATCAACTAGCCCATCGGCGTCATCAGAGAGAGTTCAATGTCAGACACACACAACAGGACGGAGAGCGCTGCGGTCTGAAGATGCCTTTTAAGTGCTGAGCTGGTGAATGTTTCATAGAAGAGCTGTGGGATGAACTTTATTACATTCACATTCATGCATTTCAAACACTGGTTAAAAGGTTAAAAAAGTAAGTTCATGGATTCCCTGGAAACTGAACCCATGGCGTTGTAAACGTAGTCGCTGTGTTATGACTGAGTTCCTGTATAATGAGGCGGACGCCAGCTCAGGACTATAAGCACAGCAGGGATCAGGTCAGACACAGATGCAGTGTGTGCTGAACGATACAGTTCCCATGAATCATAACTCATACTCACATAATTGACCTCCAGCACCTCCTTGCGTGGACGCATTTTAATGGCGAACGCCTGAGCCTTCATGTGCTTCTGTTTCCTGAGGAAGCAGTCATCATCTGGACACACACACACACACACACACACACACACAGTCTTTACACGCTTGATAAACAACACTGATATCTCTCTGTGTTAATGAGCCGATGAAAGTCTCACCCGCTGCCATGATGTCTAGGCCGCTGCTGAACACCTGCACGGCTTTGGGCTCTGTGTTTTCCCTCTGAGACACAACACAAGGGTCAGTCTCTTATTGACATCACGTTTATACTGAAAGGATTCACAAGTGTGCAAAACTCAAACACGTTTTGAGTGGATTCTGACAAACTTAAACACCTCTCATTGGCCATTGAGTTCACATGCTCAACAGATGTGTCTGTGATTGGCTATCAACACTGCAAAAAACACAGCGTACATAGAAACCTTTGACGCTCTTCACCGAGATTAATAATGAAGGGGTGACAGTCAAACTACTAAAAGCTCGTTTTGTAATGGGGGCAATTAACAACCTTTTTCTGACATTGTGTTTTGCCCAGGTTAACTGTCTGCAAAAGCCATTTTCGTTGATTTTTCACCCCTCAAAAGTAAAATTCACATACATTATTAAAAAACCACTCATAAACATAAATTTACAAAAAAAGTTTACATAAAACTACTCGAGTTCTGTAAAAGTGAAATATGACACAAAATAAAGATTTTGGACTGAATAACTCTGCATATATATATCTGCATGTATGCTATAAATAACAGAATAATACCTATTAATAATAATAGTAATAGTTTAATTGTTCATAGACTATTGGGTTTTAGTTGCTGATTATTTAATGACAAAATAACAATTCTGTCATCATTTACTCTCCTTCAAGTTGTTCTGACTAAATCTGTATGAGTTTCTTTCTTCTGCTGAACACAAAATAAGATATTTTGAAGAATGTGAGTAACCAAACGGTTGATGGACCCCATTCTTCAGAACAAAGAAACTCATACAGGTTTGGAACAACATTCAAGTGAGTAAATGACAGAAATTCTGGGTAAACTATCCCTTTTACATTGTATTAAAAAAGAGAAAGAAAAACAATTAAAATTTGGCTTTGAATGTGGATTGTTGGACAAGATGAAATGGAAGTATCGTCAAATCTTTTCATCTGCATTGTTATAAATGTGGAAAAAGAAAAAAATGTAGGGCGGGACTTGATTCTATGCACTGGTTGACTGCATGGAGACTGATCTGAGTTTGCAGTGGATTGTAAGAAAGGGGCGGGACTTAAGCGCATGCAGTGATTGGAGCAGTTTGGATGGGCGGGATTAAGCGCAATCGGTGAAGTCCAGCATACGTCAGCAGAGAGAAGACTTAATAAGATCAATAACAGGCATTTAGAAAATAGACATGGTGAATTTCATGCCATGCTGACTTTAAAATAATCTGCTGTAAAAAGACAATATTGACAGGAAGTCTGGGCCTATATGTATAAAACTTCTCAGAAATGCTCTTAAGAATAGTCTTAAATTTTGATTTAAGTGTCAAAAAATTCTTAGTAAAAAGAAAGACTTTTATAAGAGTAGGAGACTTTTATAAAGAAGCTAAACGCAACTTTCAGTAAAGTCTAAGACTGATTCTTAAGTGCTGTGAACTAAGGACTACAATGATGTGAACTCAAAATGGCCACCCTCAACCTCTGAATCAGTCAATAGCGTGAAGTCACCAATAAATATTAAAAAAATTAAATAGTTTAAATAGTCAAAAATTATTTAAATAAGTCACTGAAAAGTTTTAATATTGAATTTATTTTTAAATATAGCTTTGCACTGTGCAAAATTATCACAAATTAGTATTGATGGTGTGGAATCTTTTTCTATTGATACACGTCTCCTCATCTGCAATTTGAGTCATGAGTTCATCAACGGCTCCAACAACTCCAGGGAAGCCCACAGTCAACATAAAAGTGGCTTGATTTTGCTGCATGGTTTGATGGTCAGTTGGAAAGTAGATGAACTGCCATAGAGTAGTGGCCAAATGTGATGTCCAGCCATATGAACATTGACATCTTCAACCTTAATTCAGATATTTTTTAAAATGTGTTAAAAAGATGTAAGCATATCACGTAGATGTGCTTGGAGTCGGTTGTTTCATGTGTGATAATGAAATGAAATTTCAAATTATTTTTGGCCAGGCTGTCATGCAAAGAAATTATGAATACATGCAAAAACAAGATGACCAATGAAATATTAAAAAATTATGTTATAGTCAATGTGTGTTTTTTTCTGAGCTTTTTTGTTTTTCTGAAACTTGGGCTGTATTTTTTTTTTTTTTTTTGCCAATAAATACCTTTGCTTAGTATAGTGTTTTATTCTTCCCTCATATTTTAAAACATTTAAATAATATAAACATAAAAATAAAATTATTATATTTTGATGGTTTAAGAGCCTGTTTACTGTGGACTGATGGGATCACTGTTGCATTTTTCCAGTTAACAAAAAAAGTAATTACCATTTTATTTCTACAGTCAGAGCATTGATTTGTAGAGTGAGAGAAGTTGTTACATTTAAAGTTATAGAAAGTATATTCAAAGTCATTAAATGTATTAAAATGCATTAAACGTATTAATTATTAAGTAATATTTATTAAATTTATTACATATATTTAAAATTATTACATTTCTTATTGGGTTAGTTACAAAAAGAATTGTCAATCAAGTTTGTATTGTTTTATCAACTCCATGTCATCATATAACTCAAATACATCATATCTTTATCGGAAAGCGTGTGTTTCCTCCTCTCTGCTGCCATCATGTTACTCCTAACTAGGTTAAGAGACCTCTGCAGCTCTCCTAAATAATGTAGGAGCTGAGACCTAGTCTTGACACTTGGAGCCTTTATGAATCATACTTTTTCTTAAGTTTAGGAATAAAAGTAAAACTACATCATTCTTAGAATTTTGACACACTTGACTAAAATTTTACTCTGACTGGCTTTATACATACAGGCCCTGGTGTTTATCTGGTGATCTCTGGATCATCACACCCACCTCGTCCTTCAGCCGTCGAGGGGAACGTCGCTCCGGCCGTCTCTCCTTCTCTTCATCCTCCTCTGTGGCCTCTTCCTCTGCACCTCCAATCCCTTCATCCACATCCTCAGCATCAGGGGCTTCTGGGTAAAGCCTGTGAACGACACCCTACACACACACACACACACACACACACACACACACACACACACACAGAGTCAGGAGCGGCACGAGGCACACCGTCGTCACATGATGCAGCAGCTGAAGGGGTCACGCTCACCGTTAGAGACGCTCCGGACTGGAAGAGCTCATACGGATACAGGATCCGCTCGAAGTGAGAGCGCAGCAGAGATCCCACGCCTCTCCCGGCCGGAAAACCCATCCGGCTGCTGATCTTGGACCAGCGCTTCTCCTTACAGACCACCTCGAAACCTCCTTCTGCAGACACAAGCTAGCAACACACAGATGCTCAGACGTTTGTTCTTCCTCTATTCGTCCTTATTACAGCAATACCGCACCTATATTCACTGCATCAGTGTTCAAAATGTTGGGGTCGGTAACATTTGTTAATGTTAGTGAAACTTCTGCTCTTCAAGACTGCTTCAAAATACAGTAAAAACAGTGAAATATTATTCCAATTGTAAATCAGCTGTTGTCTATGTGGATATATAGTAAAGTGTAATTTATTCAGCATCATTACTCCAGTCTTCAGTGTCACATGATCCTTCAAAATTAATCTAATCACTGATCTATATAAGTGGAGCGCACAAGCTACGCTCAGTCTCAAACAGAGTCACAAGTACCAAAATGAGTGGCTTACTGCGCTTAAACGGTTAAATACATACAAAATTATGTCAAAATGGCCGTCTTGGTGATTATTCAGATAAACAGTCAGTTTTGGATTGTTATAGTTGAGAAAGAGAACGCATGTTGTGTAACAGTATTGGGTCCAATATTCCTGCTGCTGTCTGTCATGTTAATCAAAGAACAAAAATCACTTTCTGCTCTTGACTGAATACGTTTTATAACTTTAATGGTAAGAATGAATCTGTAGTTAATAATAAAGACTACAGAAATTAAGGTAAACATGTAAAATAACACTGGATGTGCTATTTTACATTTTATTACTTTAATTTCTGTAGTATTTCTTACCTGAATAAAAACCTACTTCACCTGAAAAACAGTTTCATAGCTCTATTTATTCTATTGCATTTATTTATGCTGTTGTTTGCAATTTTTTTTATTTGTTCTTATTTTATTACTGACGTTTTAAATAAAACGGCGTTGAAAAAAAAAAAAGATTTTTGTATTATAGTTCTTAGAAAGAAAATCGGAATCGGCAAAAATCGGTATCGGCAGATCACACTAACAAAAAAATCGGAAATCGGAATCAGTCAAGAAAATTGCAACCGGTGCATCTCTAACACACACACAGAGAGAGAGCTTGTTTACCTTGCTGAGCAGGTACAGGTCCAGCAGTTTTCTCTCCACGTGAGGAAAGCGAAGCTTGCAGCCTTGAAGCTCCCAGAACTTGGAGATCTGGTCCAGGAAGTTGAGCTTGACTCTGGTCAGGGCCTGAAGGCAGGAGACACAGTGAGGAACACACACACACACACTCACACACACTCACACACACTCACACACACTCACACTCCATCGTGTGATCAGACTGACCTCCAGCTCATTGAGCCGCTGGATGCGTGGAGTGAAGCGGAAGCTGCGCACGTCACAGGCGAACGGAGGCTGCCAGCCCTGAAACACATCATCACAAAACATAAACATTGTGTATGAACTGTACTTACTTTCTCACGGACACATCATTTTACATGTTTTGTCTTCAGATACACATGCCTGAAAGGCGTTTTGTTCACTTTTTAAAGTACTGCTTTATTGATCAGTGTCACTCAGTTATTAGTATGTTTTAGTTATGATATTCTGATCTAAAATCAATGTCTGAGCAACAAGAAACTGACATTGAAGGTTTATCTAATAAAGATTTACATATGGTGAAAACTGTCATTTTAAAAATGATTTTTCCACTAACTTTCCAACTTTCATTTAAAGGGAAAGTAGTAAAAAATAACAGGGTGGACAATAAATGTACTAATTGAAAAGAATATATATACACTACAGAGAATTTGTACTGATATACCCCCAAAAAAACAACAACAAAAACAAACAACATTTTAGTAAGAGTTGTATTTATCATAAATTGGGGTCTAGGGAGAGGAGAAATGTCTCAAATTATATTTTTTAAATCAACTTCAATACGCTTATGATTAAGATGCTGTTATATATGTATAAGACATGTTTAACATGGATATTGTTCAAGAGTGTAAGGCAGTAAGATCAAAATCTTTACTGAGGACACGAAAGAATGACTCCTGTGGTAAAACTGTGGTTAAACAAACGCTATAACACACTAGACATGTACCAGAGTGAAACCATGTGTTTATTGTGTGTGTGTGTGTGTGTACAGTGTTATGGTTAGTTTTGGTGATGTGTGGCGTGTTTATTGTGTGAACAGTGTTAATATCGTGTACCGGCGGCGGGCGGATCTTGCAGATGCCCGTGTTCTCCGCGATGTCTCGGATCTTGTGGATGAAGCCGAACGGGTCGCTGAAGTCCTGCCAGCTGGGCTCGAACACCGGACACTCCGGCGGAGCCACGAACTCACTGAACTGCGACATCTGACCACCGCTACGCCACGCGCATCACACCCGCGACGACTCGAGGAACTGCGGCTGGATCAGATCATGTTTACATCGGCGAGACGATCTTCAACCGCTCGGCGCCTGATCCTGTCCGTCAGCTCGTCATTTCACGGGACTTTCCTCCAGATTCTGCGGGGCTCTGGTTCAGACGGATTCAGTGCGTTAGTAGTGTTAATGTTCAAGTGTTTATTATCTTATGATCGCCAGCGAAACGCGCCGAACAAAAGCCGCGCCGCTTCCGGGTCACTTCATCGCGTCTCCGCGCGCATTTCTGCCCGTTTCACACCCAGCTCGCCTTCAGAGATCATCTCCCTCAGTCCTGCGAGCGATCGATGCGGTTTATTTCTGTAATAATCGGACTGATGGCCACACAAACACTGTTAGCATCTTCCGCTAGCTTCTGCTCGAGTGTTTCCGGAAGTGTTACCTTTCACCCCGCCACGGATGTACTTCCGCTTTACGCATGAATTCACGGTGAGGGTTAGTAGTGTTATGGTATAGTAAATCAAGGAAGACAGGTACAATTATATAATGGTTCCATGACAAGTAGGGATAAGGGGAAATTAAATGGCAGATAAATTAGCAAAAAGGGCGTTATCAAAAAGAAACAGAAATGCAAGCAAGTATCAGCAAAGCAGAGGTTAAAAGTGTGATATGGGAGAAAATAAATAAAAAGTGGCAAGGAATCAAATCCAGAGGCATGTTAAAGACACAAGAGTTGGAAGTGGAAATTGGAGATAAGAAATGGTGATAACTAGGTTAAGATTGGGACATTGTCTATTAAATAAAACACTTAAGATAATAGGGAAACATTATACCGGTCAGTGTGAAGGTTGTCAAGAAGAGGAGTCAGTAGGCATGAAGGACAAAGAGAGGAACAATCTGAGGGAGACGGGTTCAGGACATCACATTAAAAGGGTTATTGAGCACAAAACGTAAGAGAAACAGGGGTTTTTGATAGGATTTGAATAGGTATAGGGGTATTAAGGAAGCTAGCCTTATAAATAGTATTATTGTAGGTCAGGGAAGAAGTGTGTGTGGTGTGTGTGAACAGGGGAGAATGGGGGAAGGTGGATGATTAGTCTGTAAACCTATTTTCTGATCCATACCCCGGAACAGAAGGGGGTGGTAATGCACCAAAATGCTGGATGCCAACTGCCGTAAAACAAGAAGAAGTGTTATGGTAATGTTTTACATTTTAAAATCCAGTTCAAACTGAAATAATGCTGTAACTGTTTGTATGTGAGAAATAGGAAATCATCCATCCATTCTTTATACCACTTGTCCACCCTGTTATTATTTTGTCCACACTGTTAGGCATTTGTTTTAACAATAATTTCATAAAATCCGCAAAAATCATACTAATAATTGAATGACATTGAACATTTACTGGAGTATCAATAATGCAGTACTTTAAAAAGTACTGAACAAAAAACAAAACGCCTGTTAGCCATTTGTATGTGAAAATAAAAAATGTAAAATTATGCGTTTGTGAGAAAGTAAGTACAATTCATACACAATGTTTATGTTTTCTGAAAGTTTATAAACTGATATGCTTTTAAAGGGACATGAGTTGTGTAAGCTAATGTACACAGTGACCATACATTACAATCGTCAGTATTTTAAACTGGGTGGACATTTCTGATCTTCAATTTCATTTATTTTGTTTAATAAATGATTACATTCATTTACAGCTGCATAACAAAGTGAATGTTAAACACAAACATTAGGAAATGTTTCAAAATGTGTTTATTAAAGGGTCTATTACCATTTATTACCATATAACTAATTAAGTAAAGAATAATTGACTGTGGGCCATTGAGTAATTAGAAAGATAACCATAAAACCATTAAAAAAAAGAAAGAAAAAAAAAGACCATTAATGGGTAGATATCTATACACTATCTAATTTGCATATTAATGTGTTCTTTGGGCAACATGTAATAAAGTAAAAAGCCCCAAGAAGCCGTGGTTTACAGTGAATTTATAACAGTTAAGGAGCGTTGTTAGGCACGTTGTTAGGGCGTTGTCACTGCTTCGTAAGGCTTATTGCGTTTATAAAATGGTTACCACACAATACAAATATTGAAGCCAAAAAATATGTATCAATGCAACTTTCATTCCCTGACCGTGAACAGCAACAGAAGTTACATTTATTATGCCATTAGATGGTGACAAAGACTGTTTTTATGAGCGAGGCACTCAGTCACAAAGACTTTTATGTTGAAACTTGTTTTGAACACTGAACAAGACACAACTGACAAATGCTTTGACTAGCGCTGTCAGTGTCAGCAGGGCATGGGAAAACACATGAACTGTTAAAAGGATAAGATCGCAGCAGACATTCAAACTGATTTTTTATTGTGAACAGGACTGACCTGGAGGAAAATGCTAAATCTGAATGCAGGTAATACACTCGGTCACTCGATATCTGTCTCACAATACTCTTCTTCATAATGCAGTAAGCTTCAATGAACAATATCAATAGAGAACAAACATTTGTTTACGTTGCTAAGAGTGTTTGCTAAGACTGACGCAGAACCAATCAACCAATCAGAATCAAGGGCCGGAACTATCCGTTTTATAATGAAAAAATAAGTGTAATAATGGGAGTAATAACTTGGCAAATTTTCATAAGAATATTTCACATTTCATAGGAATATTGATACATAATTGATAAACATGAAGTAAGTCTACAGTGAAATCCATTCCCTGTTTCGTAAGAAAAAAACAACAAACAATTTGAAAATTAGTCAGATTTAAATTATAAATACAAAATATGATCATATTCCAAAAGAGTGCTGATTTTGATCATTCAGTCAGTGTTGTCATGGTTACACCTCCAGTCATGTGATGTCTCTGAAAAGCCCTGAACGTGCTCTTTTTTTACAGGACATTCTGAAAACTGTGACACGTACACTCTCAGAGAAATATAGTCAAGTATTTGCGGTCTTAATCTAGTCTGTAAATCCATGAAGATTTTGTTATTCTGGTGTTTTCTGCATGTTTTTCATTCTCAAGCAAGTCTAGCTGATGTTCGCTGAATGTTGTTCATCTATCATCATTTTTCATCTATCAGTACTGCTGCCTCCACAAACATTAAATGCACTTTTGGAAAGTGAAAATTGTCTGTCATTTTGTTGTTGTGAGGCCTGTGTGCTGTATAGGTACTGTATATGTGTTATTATTTTCTGTTAACTGTAATGCAGTCCAGACCTGCTGGAACTACATTCGCTCGAACCGTTGAAAAGCAGGTCGTTTCTCAGTGTTCTTACGCGTTATTGATTTAGATTGGGGAGTAATTTATCTTGCTCGTTTTGAGAGGCTTGTTAATGAGCTTTATGATTAGACTCATTTATTACATTATGATTACAGTGAACATTAACATTAATCACTCATCTGGTCTTGATAGAGCGCCTTCAGCGCCACCTGCTGGAAGGAAACAGCCAGAGACAACAGGTCAATTTAAAGGGTTAGTTCACCCAAAAATAATTTACTCACACTCAAGCCTTGTGTTCATCTAAAAGAAGAAAGTCATCTACACCTAAGATGGCTTGAGGGTGATGGATATAACTGTCTGTTGTTCTGTTCTCCAGCAGGTGTGTGAATCTGGATATGGCCTCCATCGATTACATCAGCAGCTTTATGGCTGGCCAGGCCTCCTCCATCTCCTGTGGTCTTATTCTGTGTCAGCATGTCCTCGATCACACATACTTGTACTTTGTACATACGTATATACACACACACACACACACACACACAAACACGTGTACACCAATAATCGTTCCTATACATGTACATACCATCTAAGTAAACACTGTACATACAACATGAGCACATATTCCAACATACAGAAAACTCCTAAAATAAAACAACTTCCCACCCAACCATTCAACCGCCCACCCGCTCACCGCCTCTCTGTCTGCCTGATACACACCACATAGAGAGGAATACTTATAAAAAAAAACAAAAGAAAAACAGGAGTGGAATGGATCTTGGATCCAACTCAAGCTAAATCAACCTCCCTTTCCTCCAGGTCTCCTCCATCTTCTCCCCTTAAATATCTTATAAAGACAGAGCCATATACGCTCCAAATTTAATGTATTTGTAAGTTCGTCAAGCCAAAGCTGGAAAGGAGGTGGCAGTTTATTTTCACAGAATGTTAGAATAAGCTTTTTGGCCATTAAAAGTCCGTAGGTAAAAAAAACATTGTTGAGACTTGGACAGACAGAGCTCATGTCTTGAAACACCAAAGACTATTAAAAACTCATGTACTGCAGGTGTGTCTGTGTTCATAAGTTTATGGCAAGCTAATCATTAAATAATGAAAATGTAAATTTAAATAATTTAAAAATGAAAGCAATCAAACCCTTTCTAAAAATGTAAAATATTGTATCTGTTTACATGTGAAGAGTAGCAGAGAACCGAGAACGTGTGAATGTCTTAATAAATTATTGAAATACAGTAGTCAACATTTGAAGTGGATCAAAAAAGTTCAACAAAGTTGTCCTAAGAAGAAGGTTTTGATTCACTTCAAATGTTGACTACTGTAGCTTAAAATTTCAGAGGGCTTAATGTGAACACTCAAGGCTGTTTAGTTTATGTAACATTATGCACTTGTGTAAATAGTACACTGGTTAAATTTAACTATTTTACATAAAGGACAGCACAGACATTTTTAATGAGGGAATAATAATAACTGCCCTTATAAAGGTAAAATATGAGCTCGGTAATCAATACACTAATTTGGACTGTATTAAATGGCATATACCTGTTTTGACCAGCAGGTGTTGCTAGCACGTGTGTGTGTGTGTGTGTGTGTGTGTGTGTGTGTGTGTGTGTATATATATATATATATATATATATATATATACACATACAGGTGCTGGTCATATAATTAGAATATCATCAAAAAGTTGATTTATTTCACTAATTCCATTCAAAAAGTGAAACTTGTATATTAATTTCATTCATTACACACAGACTAATATATTTCAAATGTTTATTTCTTTTAATTTTGATGATTATAACTGACAACTAAGGAAAATCCCAAATTCAGTATCTCAGAAAATTAGAATATTACTTAAGACCAATACAAAGAAAGGATTTTTAGAAATCTTGGCCAACTGAAAAGTATGAACATGAAAAGTATGAGCATGTACAGCACTCAATACTTAGTTGGGCTCCTTTTGCCTGAATTACTGCAGCAATGCGGCGTGGCATGGAGTCGATCAGTCTGTGGCACTGCTCAGGTGTTATAAGAGCCCAGGTTGCTCTGATAGTGGCCTTCAGCTCTTCTGCATTGTTGGGTCTGGCATATCGCATCTTCCTCTTCACAATACCCCATAGATTTTCTATGGGGTTAAGGTCAGACGAGTTTGCTGGCCAGTTAAGAACAGGGATACCATGGTCCTTAAACCAGGTACTGGTAGCTTTGGCACTGTGTGCAGGTGCCAAGTCCTGTTGAAAAATGAAATCTGCATCTCCATAAAGTTGGTCAGCAGCAGGAAGCATGAAGTGCTGTAAAAGTGCTGATATACGGCTGCGTTGACCTTGGACCTCAGAAAACACAGTGGACCAACACCAGCAGATGACATGGCACCCCAAACCATTACTGACTGTGGAAACTTTACACTGGACCTCAAGCAACGTGGATTGTGTGCCTCTTCTCTCTTCCTCCAGACTCTGGGACCCTGATTTCCAAAGGAAATGCAAAATTTACTTTCATCAGACAAAAAACTTAACTTTGGACCACTCAGCAGCAGTCCAGTCCTTTTTGTCTTTAGCCCAGGCGAGACACTGTCTGTTGTTCAAGAGTGGCTTGACACAAGGAATGCGACAGCTGAAACCCATGTCTTGCATACGTCTGTGCGCAGTGGTTCTTGAAGCACTGACTCCAGCTGCAGTCCACTCTTTGTGAATCTCCCCCACATTTTTGAATGGGTTTTGTTTCACAATCCTCTCCAGGGTGCGGTTATCTCTATTGCTTGTACACTTTTTTCTACCACATCTTTTCCTTCCCTTCGCCTCTCTATTAATGTGCTTGGACACAGAGCTCTGTGAACAGCCAGCCTCTTTTGCAATGACCTTTTGTGTCTTGCCCCTCCTTGTGCAAGCTGTCAATGGTCGTCTTTTGGACAACTGTCAAGTCAGCAGTCTTCCCCATGATTGTGTAGCCTACAGAACTAGACTGAGAGACCATTTAAAGGCCTTTGCAGGTGTTTTGAGTTAATTAGCTGATTAGAGTGTGGCACCAGGTGTCTTCAATATTGAACCTTTTCACAATATTCTAATTTTCTGAGATACTGAATTTGGGATTTTCCTTAGTTGTCAGTTATATTCATCAAAATTAAAAGAAATAAACATTTGAAATATATGAGTTTGTGTGTAATGAATGACTATAATATAAAAGTTTCACTTTTTGAATGTAATTAAATAAATAAATCAACTTATTGATGATATTCTAATTATATGACTAGCACCTGCATATAAGAATTAGTTCAAACTTTAACCTGTGGAGGGCAGTAATACACTTAGCAGCGTCGACACTGTCAGAATTGTTCAAGAAGAAGAAGAAGAGAGCTAGTGCAAGACGAGTATTTGTGGTTAAAAAGTATATAATTTTTATTTTTGTTTAGAAAATGGCAGGTGGTTTCTCTAGATAAGACTCTTATTCCTCGTCTGGGATCATGTAGAGCTCTTTGAAGCTGCACTGAAACTGACATTTGGACCTTCAACCCATTGAACCCCAGTGAAGTTCACTATATGGAGAAAAATCCTGGAATGTTTTCCTCAAAAATCTTCATTTCTTTTCGACTGAAGAAAGAAAGACATAAACATCTTGGATGACATGGGGGTGAGTAAATTAACAGGAAAGTTTAATTCAGAAATGAACTAATCCTTTAAACACTCCAATTAATATGTAAGCAGCATTTTTTTTTAAAATCATTCTACATTTAAAGCCATTACAGACTAGAATGACACTCCCAGTTGCAGATTGAATAACTTGGTTTCAAACCTTTATCTAAAATTTATTTTCATTGCAGGATGAAATCGCACATGTGTGGGATGCACATGTAATAAGACCTTCAAAGTACGATCGAGTGCCAAGCAGTAGACCCAATGTCATGTACTTATTCCCAGAGCTCTATAGAACGAAGAACTACATGTCACCGGTGGACACAGGAGATCTACAGCTGTGCAAGACTGAATGCACATTTTGATCGTCTATACCATGTGACAATGATGTTTATGACATTTGTAATGCTGTTATGACAGAGGCACACTTTGAGCTTCCAAAGGACTCATATCAAGCAATAGACTTATATTTGCATCTAAGGAATGAGATATTGACCTTATTGTAACCTGTAATCTTTGTCACCATTTGCTTTCATATATTTCATACAATGGTTGTAAATGGTCACTGAGGCTGCCAGTGCCTTCTGTCCTATTTATGCATTAATACCGTTTTATTCCCCTTTGTATTACACCTGTGGTGTTTTAGTCCTCTTTTATATTGACTGGCCTTCCAACCAGTGTAACGAAGACATTGAGGGTAATCCTTGAACTTTGAAGCACATGTTTTGCAATCAGCTAAAGTAACAACTCAACCTATCACCTTCTGATGTTATTTCACTGGCTCAGTTATTAACAAATTTAAAGGCTTTGACACTGGCTTTCAGGACAATCACTGGAACACGCCCTTTTATCTCAGTACAGTTGTTCAGATGTAACAGAGGGAGCATGTACTTGTACAAGTGTGCCACGTTCCTTCTCTGCAATGAAGTCCCTACTGTCACCATGCCTGTCACCACAACACACTACATTTCCCATAATCCTCCCTGGCCATCACCTGCACACATTCACACCTGTTTGCCATCAACCTCATCAGTTTCCTTATATAAGCAAGTGCCAAACACTCATTCATTGTCTGGTCTCATCTTTATTAGGACTGTTATATCATCTTTGCCCAAGAACTGCTTACCTACATTGTTTCATACAGAAGGACTTGCCCATCTACTCACCTTGGATACTTATGTGTACTGCCTGTCTTCAGCCTGTCCTTCAGTCACACCAGCCAGCACCTGCAAAACATAAAGACTCTTTCTCATTCAGTTAAGTTCTATGTTATATGAATTGCCTACTAACCTGCTTGTATCTCAGCTGTCTTGAACTGCTTATAAGTAAAGACTGTCTTTTGCATTATCATTGCATTATCCTCTTCTGTTATTGTGACAACTACAAACTTTGACAACCCTAATATTCTTTTTTTATTTGTACTTAAATGCTGTATAAGTAATTTGCTTTGTATAACAGCATACTCATGAAATTGATTTGACTGTTTGTTTCTTTTGTATTTATGCCTTCACCTCTTGTTCCCCTTCAAGACTTGTTTGTGTCTGTCTTAATGCCCATTTGCATTAGTTTCTTTATTCCCATTTTTGTCTGACTGTCCAAAAGGTTAATGTCTCAGACACCTGGGCTGCCTGATTTGATCTTTTTAGAATGTCATTATCTTTACTTCAAAATGTAAAACACAATGTACATAAAGTTTTCAGTTTAAATACTATTGCATTGGAACTTAGATATAACATTTTATAAATTTGTAATCCCACAGATGATTGGAACAGGTGTGTAGTGGAGCTGGGGAACAGGTGAGGAGAAACAGGTAAGTAATGGGAGATTCTTACTAGCAGAGCACTGGAGGAATACGAGGAGAGATCCAGAGTAGGGTTAGGGTTAGGGTTAGAGTTAGGGTTAGGGTTAGGGGAACTGTAAATCCAACCAACGATTTCCAAAGAAACCGAAGGTGGTTGTGCGCTGTCCTTTCACACAACTGGCCGTTAGGTTAGGGTTAGGGTTAGGGTTAGGGTTAGGGTTAGGGTTAGGGTTAGAGTTAGGGTTAGGGTTAGGGTTAGAGTTAGGGTTAGAGTTAGGGTTAGGGTTAGGGTTAGGGTTAGTTAGGGTT
>CM074454.1:26685451-26687951 GCA_037101425.1 Elopichthys bambusa
TTAGGGTTAGGGTTAGGGTTAGGGTTAGGGTTAGGGTTAGGGTTAGGGTTAGGGTTAGGGTTAGGGTTAGGGTTAGGGTTAGGGTTAGGGTTAGGGTTAGGGTTAGGGTTAGGGTTAGGGTTAGGGTTAGGGTTAGGGTTAGGGTTAGGGTTAGGGTTAGGGTTAGGGTTAGGGTTAGGGTTAGGGTTAGGGTTAGGGTTAGGGTTAGGGTTAGGGTTAGGGTTAGGGTTAGGGTTAGGGTTAGGGTTAGGGTTAGGGTTAGGGTTAGGGTTAGGGTTAGGGTTAGGGTTAGGGTTAGGGTTAGGGTTAGGGTTAGGGTTAGGGTTAGGGTTAGGGTTAGGGTTAGGGTTAGGGTTAGGGTTAGGGTTAGGGTTAGGGTTAGGGTTAGGGTTAGGGTTAGGGTTAGGGTTAGGGTTAGGGTTAGGGTTAGGGTTAGGGTTAGGGTTAGGGTTAGGGTTAGGGTTAGGGTTAGGGTTAGGGTTAGGGTTAGGGTTAGGGTTAGGGTTAGGGTTAGGGTTAGGGTTAGGGTTAGGGTTAGGGTTAGGGTTAGGGTTAGGGTTAGGGTTAGGGTTAGGGTTAGGGTTAGGGTTAGGGTTAGGGTTAGGGTTAGGGTTAGGGTTAGGGTTAGGGTTAGGGTTAGGGTTAGGGTTAGGGTTAGGGTTAGGGTTAGGGTTAGGGTTAGGGTTAGGGTTAGGGTTAGGGTTAGGGTTAGGGTTAGGGTTAGGGTTAGGGTTAGGGTTAGGGTTAGGGTTAGGGTTAGGGTTAGGGTTAGGGTTAGGGTTAGGGTTAGGGTTAGGGTTAGGGTTAGGGTTAGGGTTAGGGTTAGGGTTAGGGTTAGGGTTAGGGTTAGGGTTAGGGTTAGGGTTAGGGTTAGGGTTAGGGTTAGGGTTAGGGTTAGGGTTAGGGTTAGGGTTAGGGTTAGGGTTAGGGTTAGGGTTAGGGTTAGGGTTAGGGTTAGGGTTAGGGTTAGGGTTAGGGTTAGGGTTAGGGTTAGGGTTAGGGTTAGGGTTAGGGTTAGGGTTAGGGTTAGGGTTAGGGTTAGGGTTAGGGTTAGGGTTAGGGTTAGGGTTAGGGTTAGGGTTAGGGTTAGGGTTAGGGTTAGGGTTAGGGTTAGGGTTAGGGTTAGGGTTAGGGTTAGGGTTAGGGTTAGGGTTAGGGTTAGGGTTAGGGTTAGGGTTAGGGTTAGGGTTAGGGTTAGGGTTAGGGTTAGGGTTAGGGTTAGGGTTAGGGTTAGGGTTAGGGTTAGGGTTAGGGTTAGGGTTAGGGTTAGGGTTAGGGTTAGGGTTAGGGTTAGGGTTAGGGTTAGGGTTAGGGTTAGGGTTAGGGTTAGGGTTAGGGTTAGGGTTAGGGTTAGGGTTAGGGTTAGGGTTAGGGTTAGGGTTAGGGTTAGGGTTAGGGTTAGGGTTAGGGTTAGGGTTAGGGTTAGGGTTAGGGTTAGGGTTAGGGTTAGGGTTAGGGTTAGGGTTAGGGTTAGGGTTAGGGTTAGGGTTAGGGTTAGGGTTAGGGTTAGGGTTAGGTTAGGGTTAGGGTTAGGGTTAGGGTTAGGGTTAGGGTTAGGGTTAGGGTTAGGGTTAGGGTTAGGGTTAGGGTTAGGGTTAGGGTTAGGGTTAGGGTTAGGGTTAGGGTTAGGGTTAGGGTTAGGGTTAGGGTTAGGGTTAGGGTTAGGGTTAGGGTTAGGGTTAGGGTTAGGGTTAGGGTTAGGGTTAGGGTTAGGGTTAGGGTTAGGGTTAGGGTTAGGGTTAGGGTTAGGGTTAGGGTTAGGGTTAGGGTTAGGGTTAGGGTTAGGGTTAGGGTTAGGGTTAGGGTTAGGGTTAGGGTTAGGGTTAGGGTTAGGGTTAGGGTTAGGGTTAGGGTTAGGGTTAGGGTTAGGGTTAGGGTTAGGGTTAGGGTTAGGGTTAGGGTTAGGGTTAGGGTTAGGGTTAGGGTTAGGGTTAGGGTTAGGGTTAGGGTTAGGGTTAGGGTTAGGGTTAGGGTTAGGGTTAGGGTTAGGGTTAGGGTTAGGGTTAGGGTTAGGGTTAGGGTTAGGGTTAGGGTTAGGGTTAGGGTTAGGGTTAGGGTTAGGGTTAGGGTTAGGGTTAGGGTTAGGGTTAGGGTTAGGGTTAGGGTTAGGGTTAGGGTTAGGGTTAGGGTTAGGGTTAGGGTTAGGGTTAGGGTTAGGGTTAGGGTTAGGGTTAGGGTTAGGGTTAGGGTTAGGGTTAGGGTTAGGGTTAGGGTTAGGGTTAGGGTTAGGGTTAGGGTTAGGGTTAGGGTTAGGGTTAGGGTTAGGGTTAGGGTTAGGGTTAGGGTTAGGGTTAGGGTTAGGGTTAGGGTTAGGGTTAGGGTTAGGGTTAGGGTTAGGGTTAGGGTTAGGGTTAGGGTTAGGGTTAGGGTTAGGGTTAGGGTTAGGGTTAGGGTTAGGGTTAGGGTTAGGGTTAGGGTTAGGGTTAGGGTTAGGGTTAGGGTTAGGGTTAGGGTTAGGGTTAGGGTTAGGGTTAGGGTTAGGGTTAGGGTTAGGGTTAGG
>CM074455.1:0-17500 GCA_037101425.1 Elopichthys bambusa
AAGGAACAGACCAAAAATAAAGGAACATAACGGCTTTGTGGGGGTGGGGGAAGAAAAAAATAAGGGTTATGGTGCCTTTTTTTTCGTGCATAAAGACAAAACGCAAACAAATTTCGTACAAACCTTTACTATAAAATAGAAAGGTGTATATAATAACAGGCAGAAAAAAAAAAAACAGTTTACACAACACTTTCATACAATAAAAATGAGAAAGGGCCATACAATAGCAAAATAGCAGGTAATGCTAGAATGCAAATGGCAAAAATCATTAAAATAGTAATTAAAGTGTACACACCAAAAGCACAGTCAGAAAAAAAACCAAGACAAACAATTACTTAAAGGGTATAAGAGGCGAAGCCATGAATACATTTTCACATGACATTTAAACAGAAATAAACAGCTTTAAATTAAAAATAAATAATAATAATAATAATAAATGCATAAGAGCATGAATAAGTCATAAGTACAAAGATAACAAGGACCATAAAAGGAAACTTTCATACAGCAAAGGCGTGTTCTTCCACAAACGTGCCACATTCCTTACAGTGCACTAAACAAGTGTACTGAGGTGCTTTATATTGGCCGGCCACAACTAAGGACCAGAACAGGTTTAATACAAAAGAAACATAAGGCCACATACATGAACAAGACACAAAACAGCATGATAAATAAAGAGCATCAAGTAAAACCTCAAACACAACTGGGACAAAATCATGTCACAAATCACAAATGCCACAATTCACAAAAATACAAGTGCAAGCACAATAAAAGTACAAAAAAAAGGGGAGGGGGGGGGGATCATTGGCATAAAAAAAAAAAAAAAAAAAAAAAAAGACCATGGCCAAAAAGACATAGAACATTATTCATGTCCATTTAGAAGTTGCCAAACTACATCAGTAGAAAGGGATATAAATAAAAACCTTGTTAAGTTACATTTTTAGTGCTTTAAAGATGCTGAAGACATTGGAATTGTATACAGTACAAATAGATAAAGGCATAATGGCGCAGGTACAAATAAAAGTTAAAAGGGTTCAATTAAAAGGATAACTTAGGGGGAAAACAAGCATACAGATCATGAAAGAGAGCACAAAGGTTTAGGAGCACGAATATAAGAGGCAAAGGCTTAAATAAACGGAACAAATTAAAGCAGCAGAGAGTGCAAAAATGTAAAACATTAAAAGCATCAGTACAATAGGGTACAAAAAGAGCTTAATCTGGGCAAAACAGCATAAATACTATAACAAAACAAAAATTGGAATACAAAGTGGTTAAAAAAAAAAAAAATTATGCAAGAATGGCTTAAATAGACAGAATTATAAAACCAAAAATGTAAAGACAAGCTGCATAACACAAAAGAGGAAACACAAAAAGTTTATATTAAAAATTTAAAAAAATAAAAAAAAGGGACAAATGAAACTGCAAAAAATATAATTGTCACAGCAAAAAGAATAGATTAAAAAAGGTATAATAAATGCAAGGGACAAAAACGCATAGGCTTAAATAAAAAGGGGCACAAATATGAAGCATGCAGACAGGTTTAACAGCATATTACACAAAAGCATACATCCACACTAACTAGAATCAAGATTCAAGACTGACTTTCTTCAAAGTCTCAGACACAAACAAGCAGAGCTGAAATGTAAAGAGTATTAGTAAACCCTGAAACATGCTTGGCTGAAAACTTGAACAGCTTGTTGATGCAGTTGTTCAGCCAGCCCTGATCTACTAACCCACTCTACTGGCCTGGAGTGATCTGTCGATTCCCAGTTATACTCTGGATCTCTCCTCGTATTCCTCCAGTGTTTTGCTAGTAAGAATCTCCCATTACCTACAGATTTCTCCTCACCTGTTCCCCAGCTCCACTACTCACCTGTTCCAACTATCCAAGTAGTATGTGTCCTCCACTCACCAGTCATATCCCAAGCAAACTGGTAAAAGGGAAGGACTGAGATGGTTATTAATTATTCAGTCAATTATGGCTATTACCCGCCTGTTTCAGTGCATTCCATCTGTTCAATAAATTCCTGTTTGGGTTGGAGGCTAATCCGGTCTCTGAGTCTGGTATTCAGTTATATTATACAGTACAATACAAATTACAATAACAGCTTTACAATAAAAATAGGAAGAGGCATAGAATCATCAAGTCTATGGGAACAGGGCCATAAAAACAGCATAAATCGCAAACTATTCAAGGAGTACAAATGAAAGGTGGATAAATATAAGGGGCATTAAAGCATAAAAACAAACAGGAAAGGTTAAGGCTGAAATGGAAAAGAAAAAAAAGGAAGAAAAAAGAGCAAGAGGACAGTCAGACAAAAACTGGAATAAAGAAACTAATGCATAAATGCAAATGGGCATTAAGACAAACACAAACAAGTCTTGAAGGGGCATAAATTATGAAGGCATAAATGCAAAAGCTGCAAAAACAGTCAAATCAATTTTATTAGTATGGTGTTATACAAAGCAAATGACATACAGCATTTAAGTACAAATAAAAAAGAACATTAGGGTTGTCAACATTTGTAGTTGTCACAATAACAGAAGAGGATAATGCAATGATAATGCAAAAGACAGTCTTTACTTATAAGAAGTTCAAGACAGCTGAGATACAAGCAGGTGAGTAGGTAATTCATATAACATAGAACTTAACTGAATGAGAAAGAGACTTTATGTTTTGGCTGGTGTGACTGAAGGACAGGCTGAAGACAGGCAGTACACAGGTAAGTATCCAAGGTAAGTAGATGGGCAAGTCCTTCTGTATGAAACAATGTAGGTAAGCAGTACTTGGGCAAAGACAATATAACAGTCCTAATAGCAATGAGACTAGGCAATAAATGAGTGTTTGGCTCTTGCTTATATTAAGAAACTGATAAGGTTGATGGTAAACAGGTGTGAATGTGTGCAGATGATGGCCAGGGAGGATTATGGGAAATGTAGTGCGTTGTGGTGATAGGCATGGTGAATGGAGATTGTGACAGTAGGGACTTCATTGCAGAGAAGGAACGTGTCACACTTGTACAAACAAGTACATGCTCCCTTTGTTACATCTGAACAACTGTACTGAGATAAAAGGGCGCGTACCAGTGGTTGTCCTGAAAGCCAGTGTCCAAGCCTTTAAATTTGTTAATAACTGAGCCAGTGGAATAAGATCAGGAGGTGACAGGTTGAGTTGTTACTTTAGCTGATTGCAAAACAGATCACCCTCAATGTCTTAGTTACACTGGCTGGAAGGCCAGTCAGTATAAAAGAGGACTAAAACAACACAGGTGGGGAATAAAAAGGCATTGATGCATAAATAGGACAGAAAATAGAATAAGAGGGGGATAAAATAAAACAAATACACAAGCAAAAGTGTAAAAAAAAGGTATAATGGTAAACAAAAATGGTATAATACAAACAGCACAAAATAAAGGATTAAGGACAAGTGCATAAATACAAGGGACAAAGTTTAAAATACAGAGAGGCAATAAAAGGGAATGCATAAAACAAAAGCATACATAAATGGAAATACAAAAAAAAAAACACATTCTCAGATCAATTATAATTAAGTTAGAAAAGTAGTTTTACAATAAAACAATAGAAAGTGCCATAAAAAGGTACATAACAGCTCAGTTACATTTATAGTGACTTAAAGCTGGTTTAAATAAATTAAGTGTAAAAGGGCTTAATGACTAGTTAAATGACTGTCAGACACAAACGGGAACAAGAGGGTAAGTCAACAACAGGTAGCTTATTAGAACAGAGGCATGAACACAGGATAAGCACTGGCAGGTAAGTAGCAGTTATGAGCACGTTGATAAAGTCACTTAGCTGAGGAGTTAACACAGTTCTCTTTTGCAGGTGTGGATTGGACGAAGGAGCACAGGACACAGACGAAGGAGTGGAATTACGGGAACATCAGATAAGCAAATGGGTAAGGAGTCCAGGTAAGTGAAAACAATACCAGACACTGAAGTGCAGGGAGTGTGAGTGTACCTTTGCTTATTCAATTTCTGTATTATTTCTTAGTTGAATGCTACTACTGTACCTGAAAAATGTAAAGCACTCTTTATTTCATTTGTATATTTCTTATATTTTATTTGTCCTCTTTATTATTTGCACCTTTGTTATTTTTAATAAAGATAAAATAAAAAAAAACTATATTGTGATATATTAAATTGAAGGTGAAGGTGAATAGAATCCATGTTGACTAATACATATCAATAATTGTTTAGTGTCTAGGGTTAGAGAGAGTGTTGTTTTATAAGTTGTGCAAGGAGGGGAAAGCACTTCTCTTTCTCTCACGTGTGTATATAACTCCACTGTCACTAAATGTGCTGTATCGTACTCTGCTGTTTTATTAAAAAATCTATCAGTATAGTATGTGACAGAGTAGCACTGTGAACTGTTAGTGTTTTTTGATTTGATCTTATGATGTATGCATCCTTTAGTTTTGATAGCATAAGACACTGTAAATGATTGTTTTTGTTTTTTTTCATGTACACTAGGATTGCAGCAGAAGAGCTGAAAGTGTCCTGGAGCAGCTCATCATGGCAGTGTTTGTTATTCATAAGGAGGAGAAGAACATCAGGAACTGCCTGACATGAAGAATGAAGACAGGTAAGCTAATATCTCACTCTCTTTGGAGTTAAACTGTGTGTGCATTACTGTGTTTGCGTAAGTCTGGATGGTCTTGTTAAGTTTTGACATGCACTCATAAATTCAGACAAGAACTGGATCAGCATTTTGTAACAGTCACCTCGTATTAAAGCAAACAGTGTTGAGCTCCATTGGGAGGCAGTTTGTCTCACACTGAAGCAAATGAGAACGTTTTAGTATTTGTTGTACTTTAATCAGACCCAAATACTAGAGTCAGTGTTAAAAATGAAAGATTAGAATAGAAAACAAATCCAGAAGGGATGTGAGTTGAGAGCTCTAACACTGAATGTTGCCGCACATGACAGAGAAGGTTTCAGCATTACAGAGAAAGATGCACTGATTCTGCATGAATGTAGTTTGTGAGAACAGCACAAATGTGGCTTCAGTAGTGTTTGCAGAATGAGAGGATGTAAAGAGAACTTCTAGAAAATACAGTATGGTAAGAATAATCTAATTTTCTGTTAATATTGTATATTGTATACTGCCATCTGTAGACAGTTTATTCATTCATAGTTTACATACACATGGACTGGAGTTTTGCACAACATTTTTAAAACTATCAAAATGGGTTAGGATTTCAATAAACAGGAATCAGTTTTGGGCCGTGGACAGTCACCGCTGCAAAGACTTAAATCATGAAGTCTAAAGATGTTGAGAGGTGAGTGCATGCATATTTTGATGTTGATTAAATAATAATTAATATGATGACTGACATAATCTGAGCAGTTGGGTCTGATTCTGACCAAGCTGCGATTCTTTCCCAGGTTGGCAGAGACGATGAATGGAAAAACAGCGCGGTCTGGGACCCGGAAGAATAACAATGACATGATGTGTGACAGGTGCATCTTGTTATCTTGATAGCACCGCCCCCCCAAAAAAATTGATGCAACACAGGCACTTCCCCCATCATGAGTGGACACACCCCTTATTGCTGATTGGGTACAAGAGTCTTGTGCTGCTCAGTCTGATCCACTTTCAGCAGTGTTTCTCAGAATTTGCTTACTGCACCTTTAATAAATCAGTTTGGTAAAAACACACTGACACAATCTGTGCACTTCAACACAGCAAAATACTGGATTTATGATCACACAGAAATCATGATTCAGTCAGTTCAGAACTCAAAGTACCTTAAGATTATATATTTAGAATCACATTTAAAGCCATAACATGAATTTAGGAAAATTTTTCTGCCACTGATACAAAAAGAAATCTGTCTGTTTTATTTTTTATACTTTACCCAAGAAATCAAACACAGAGATGTTTATGATCAAGACTAAAAGGTATTTGTCTTTTGACAGCACAAGATTCTTCAGTCTTCAGATTCCCAGCACGTCTTCAGTCACATGACCTCCCAACAGGACGTTCCCATCACACACACACTGAGACAGGCCGTCCGCTAAAACACACACACACCCATCCAAACTCAGTCATCACTGTACAAGAACATTAACTCACACTGAATGCTGAATAAATGAATGAATGAATGTTGTCTCACGTTTCTGAGAGCGGATCCACGATGCCGCCTTCATGGCCACAAACTGCCACTCCACCTGGTCATCTGATCTACATGTGTTTAACCAGATCAGAGCCAGAACGGTGGCCCACACTGACCTGTCCACCTGGAACACACAACCACGTCACACACTGAACCAATCATGACACATCTGAGGACAAGACATCATATGCCCCACCTGTGCCGGTCTGTGATTGGTCACCTCATCCTCCGTCTTCCCAAACACGTGAGCCAGAGCAGCATTCAGTTCCCAGCATCCTGAGGCCTTCTGAAGAGAGAGCAGCTGGAGCAAAGGGTCCATCTGGGGCTCAGGTTCTGCTGACACACACCGAGAGTTTAGACAGAAGGAAGCTGGACACATTTAAAGCATTGTGATTTCTGGTGTAATTATCAGTAAAGCTGATCAATTCAGACAGGATTTGTTTTAATGACAGACATCTGTAAACGGATGTTTTATAGATAGTTGATTAATTCTAGAACGATCTACATACAATGTTTTATCACTATTTAAAGTGTTTAGAGCACAAAAAGTATATTCCATGTCCAGAAGCAGATAATAAACGTTACTGCAGTTACTGTCCTTCATTTGTTGGCTGTTTGTTTGTCTTACAATTGGCAACATCCTCATGGAATATCAGAGATATTTAAGCATATTTAAACATTCAAGAGATTCGACTCCCAGGGCTTTGAGTGAAACACCAGGAAACTACATTTACTCATAAATGGTTTGTCAGTGATTAATATTAACTCTAGTTACTGTATTAATAGAAGAAATGTTGTACACTTTACAGACATGGAATGGGAAACATGACTGTTTAGATGGAATAAAATGCAAAAGGAGCTTTGTAATTATGTCATAATATGCTGTCCCCATCTAAACAAATCCTGTCTGATTAATATTTTCTGAATCTGAGCCTGATGTGTTGATTTACCCTGATGTGACACAGCATCAGACTGAATCATGACATCAGCAGACACTGATTCAAGGGCACATGATAAAAAAACAATCATTCAAAAAGTGACATTCATGAAAAGACAATTAAATTCATATAAAAGAAGAAAAGCTCAGTGAAGTAGATCTTATCTTACACATTTCACAGTGAAATGTCCTTTGAGGAGCCTCCATTGCTAAGAATACAGACAGAAACTGATAAGGGTATATGCTGAAACAGTCATTCAAACAGTGTGGGCTGGGTATCGATTCACATGACCCAATTCGATTCGGATTCACAAGACCTCAGTTCGATTTGATTCAATGAATCCAATGATTCAATTTTCACTGGCCCCACCACAAAAAAATTAATAAAATAGATATTGTTTTTGTTATTTTTGACCGATGTATCCTTGTATTGTAATAAATAAGGTTTTGACACCCAATTAAATACCAGTGAAAATTTAACAATTCTCAATTCCATTTTCGATAACAAAGCTAAAATTACTAATATAAATTTCAAAGATTATTAAAAACAAGTAAACAGTCATTAATAAAAAAAAGAACAATTAATTAAGCTACAAGCAATAACACAAATAAATAAATACAACAGAAAGATACAAACGAAATAATCAGTGCTTTTTAAAGTTTTTCAGGTCTAACAGCAGTTTTCAGGAACAGAAATTGAATAAAGTAATCAAATGTAAAATTATACTGCATATAATCGTCACTGTACCAATTAAATAAAGATTAACCCTTATTAATGTTACAAAAGCGTTATTCAGTGAAGAGCAGGGAGTGATAAATAAGTGGTAATAAGAGGATAGTGGTAAATAAGAGGATGACATCTAGAGGAGAAGACTAGTAATAAGATTAACGTCAGTCAGATATGTTCAATGTTTGCGGAACTAAATATGAAAAAAAAAAAAATCGATTTGTGGCTTTTGAGAATCGATATCGAATCAACGACATTTTTAAAAAACGTTTTTTTTTTTTTTTTTGCCCAGCCCTAACAGTGACATTCAGATATGGAGAAAAAGACAATAAGAAAATACACATTCAAAAAAAGAACAAGACAAGCTGAGTTAAGTGCCTGTTAGCCGTGTATTTCTCTTACACTTTGCAGGACAAAACATGATGGGAGCCGCCATTCCTAAGAATACAGAGAGAAACTGATAAGGGCATATGCTGAAACAATCATTCAAACAGTGACATTCAGACTTTTGCTTCAAAAAAGGTTTTGCTTCACCAATACATAGAGGCAATCAAAAAATTGGAGCACTTGAGATGGACTGAACAACATGAAATGTTAAAAAGAAAGAACAGTGAATATTATTTCTTACATCATATTCTCATCCTAGGGGCAGACTGTAGAAACAAACCTAATAAAGAGTTTAATGTTACATGTTGATGATATGAGTACATTATTACACTATTACGTGACAGGAAACTATGAAACCCTACTTCTAAACAGTCCTGATCCTGCAGAGTTTATCTGGTCCAGGTGTGTTTGATTGTGACTGGAGGACAGGGATCTCCAGGATCAGCCCTGCTCTAAACACACACAGAAATCAGTGAACTTACTCTGTACTGGCACTCTCCTCTGCAGCAGCGGCCCTCTGACCGTCTGTTTGCTGTCTTTATTGATGCCGATGAAGGCTGTATGAACGCTGCTCACTCCTGCCTGAACACTGAGCTCCACGATCCTGCTCCTGACGGCCTCGGTGTCTGCTCCTCCGGCCCACTCCTCCAGCTCCAGAAAGCGGATCACAGACCGGGCCGCCAGCTGGTGGATCGTCTGTCTGCAATGAAAACAAACCTGTAAAGACAGTCTTGATGTGGGCCAGCGCTAATGAATGTGATCTGATATGGTGGCACTAATGTGAATGCAGCTCGTTTCATCCCGATCTTCTTTGTATTGTTTCATGTCACATCCATAATTGTCCCATTACAGCCAAAACAAGCAATAAAACCGAACAATAATGAAACCGTATTAGTGAGATTGATTATTGGCCAAGCAAGCAAGGAGATGATGTCAACCAACATGAAATGTGTAAAATGATTTAAGATAATCTTCATAACTCAATACTTTAACTTGTTATGTGAAAGTGGTAAAGCAGCGGTCAGCGATCAGCCCATATTTGTCTTAATCCTGTGATCAGAGAGAGGACCGAGTAAAACCTGCACATTTACTGCAGCTGGTTCTTGAATGATGGAGAGTTTTAACAGCCAACATAAGAGGCATTAAAAGAGATGAAGAGCGCTTTCTTTACAGTCACTGAAGCTGTCAATCAGTTCAGCCCAAACTCACTGACTTTGACTAAACTACACAATAAATCTTGTATTTACATTGTTTCTTTGTTATAATGAGAGGATGTGTGCATGTAAACTTGCACTAAACATGAACTCATTCAGTGTTTTGAGAGATACTGAATAGATTCTCACTACTGGTAACTTGCCTGTTATTGCCTGTTAATGCCTGTTATTGGCTTCATTAGTCAACACTGAAAAATCACATTGTAAAAAGACACATTTGCAGCGACGCTGAACTCATGTGACACAAATTTAATAATCAGATTGCTTTAATTTACTTACTTTTCTCTTTTATTAAACAATTACAAATTAAATGTTAATCCTGCAATGAAATATATTACTCTGCATTGATGTGACCAGGCAGCCGAGGTATGCGAGTCACTATACACAACTGACGCCTCTGCTCAGGTCACGACTGTTATTTGTGATCTATATTAGCTCAATATAGGCTCCCTATTAAACATTGTATAGATTTGAAAATCTTGCTAATTACTTACAAAGCACTAAATGGTTTAGCTCCCCAGTACCTGAGCGAGCTCTTAATGCATTATAGTCCTTCACGTCTATTGCGATCTCAGAATTCAGGCCAGCTGATAATACCTAGAATATCAAAATCAACTGCAGACGGTGGATCCAGATGACATGGACCTGCACCTAAAAATGACCACATCACAGCCCTGATTCAACAATATTACTGATCTGTGTGAGTGAGTGAGAGTGAGTGAGTGTTAGTAAGTGAGTGTGTGTGAGTGTTTGAGAGTGAGTGTGTGTGTGCGCGTGCGTGCGTGTGTGTGTTACCCTGTGCCTTCCGTTGGTTTCAGAGTAAACTGGAGCTGGTTAGTCACTGGTTGATCTTTCAGCCTGTATTTCAGAGTTACTGCTCCTTCTGTCGTTCCTGAACTCTATGATGAGGGAGGAACAGAAAGAAACATGAGCAGCATTTGATGATTTTACATGGCTCTTCAACTACTTTCTTACAAGCGCCAGTGTTGTGTCACATCTGGGTTAGGACAGGCTTTCAGGCAGCGCAGCAATTTTTCTTAATAACAGAACCACACAATGATTTACATGTCGTATTTTGCCCGTGGGATACTAGTTGAGGAGCCCTTGGGTTAAACAGTGTTGCTCTGGTCTCCAAAAGCCCTTTAAATTAAAGCATTAAAAAGCTTTGACCTGTCCTTTCAGCTGAGCGTAGATGAGTGCCCTCTGACCCTGGAACAGGGTGTTGATGGGTGGGGACAGCATGTCCACCGTAACACCCTCAGGAACGGTCCAGTCCACAGAGATACTGTCCACGGCTGGCTGGAGAGCAAACCTGAGCGACTGCATCACCTGACAGAGATGGACAAGAGAGGTGGTGAATAAAAACCCTGAACATCTTGTTCTGATTCTGTCCACAGCAGATCTTACTTTGGGCTGCATGCGGTCAGTGCCTGTGATGAACTGAGCGTGACCAGATCCTTCTCTGGCCATTCCTGTGATGAGAGCCGTACTCGCACCCTCACCGATCCCGAAGGAGAAACACCTGAAGACAAGAGAACACTAATCACCCAACATGAGCTAAACGCAGTGATATCAGTGAATGAGGAAGAGTGAGATGAGTGCGCCCACCTGTGAGAGTAGACGTGGCGCTTCACCAGATCCAGCACCTCTTTAGTATTCCACACCTCTCCATCCGTGAAGATAAACAGCTGGAAGAGAATCAGTGTCAGGCTGAAGAAACACCTCACCGATGTTCAGAAAGTGTGTTCGATGATTAATATGTTTGACTGTACCTGTCGGGGGTGATCCGGGTAACAGGGCTGACTGTAGATGTGTTTCAGCGGCTCGAGGATGTCTGTGCCGCCCATGTCTGCCCTCATGTTCTTCACTCTCTTTAGAGCCTCTTCCATCGTGTCCTCGCTGTACACAACACTCTGACTGCAACGACACACACCACAGACTCTCACAAAACCACCGCTAAACAGCATAAGATCATTCCTGAAGAACAACTAACATCTGGTTACTGACGGGAAGAAGGGCTCAAAGTGAGAGCCGAATCCATAGATGTTGAAGTAGCATCCCATGGGCAGACTCTTCAGCAGCAGCAGCAGCGTGTCCTAGAGAGACACTTGTACAGATGAGACTCAGTACATCTCAATAAATCTGTCAGATCTGAAATCATAAATCTTACTCTTGCACTTTCGATGCGCATCTGTGTGTCTTTCCCATGATGCATCACGCTGCCCATACTGCCGGATCTGTCAACCACAAAAACAAACTCGCCTTGAGATGCCAATGATGACATCACATCTGCAGTAAACTCTGGGTACAAACTGATCATGAGCACCGGGTCGCCCATCAGAGAGCCTGAAACAGAGACAGTGTAAACAGGGTAAGAGGGTGTGAATGGACTGAATTCAGTATGACCCGTGTTACACCGTACGACAGTCTCTGTCCTGCAGAGCGAATCAAACTACCTGAACAACTGTAGGAGCCTTATTTAGATTCTTGTGCACTAACAAAAAGAGATTGTTTAATTTAGTAATTTTCTATTTCAAAATGTTATGATTTAGATTTTATGTTTTTTGTTTAAAACTTGGACTAACCTGTTCATATGAATTTACTTGCCCCTCCTTCTTGACGCGTCACTATGACGTGAAAGTGCAAGTCTTAATAGCCAGTCAGAATTGCTTTTGCAGGAACAGGTTAGAGGGTGGAGAGCAACCGTTCCTTTAATCGCGTGCTCACACTGGTATTTAGCATTTTTGGAAGTTTCATTTTGTATTTTTGTCTGGAAAGTAAACCGGAAATTGTGATTAATAAATTACGTTTTTTTTTTTGTTATGACTGCATCTCCGTGTGTGCTTTATGGACATGTGTATACGAAGATACTCCTCCATTAACCTCAAGGGCTAAAGAACGTTTTTAAAGATTAGCCGTCACAAAAACTAATCAAGCCCTGTGTCCAGACTTACACACCTGCACACACACATGAACCTCTCTTCTCTCTAATACAGTAGGAAGAATTGTTAATTGTGTAAATGAAATGAAATGTGGAGTATATAGAGGACGGTGTAAACTGTGACAGGGTGACAAAATCAGTCTTTAATCGCTTAGTGAGACACAAACACCAAGAAGTTCTTGCAATATCTGATATTTCACATTGCAGTTGTGAGTGTGAAGCTCCTATGAGCCGTCAATGGAACGACTGTCTTCTTGCCTACGATGACTTAATTTTTATTTTAGGGTTGAACTAACCCTTTAACTCACACAGAAGTATATTTACAGCATACTGAATTCATGTACAAACAAAAACATGTACCTGGCTGAGCCGCGGCCACTCCGGCCTCCACGACAGCAGTGGGCTGATGGGAATTCTCATAGTACAGAAGCAGCTCAACATCCTTATCAAACCGGTGACCAGCACTCAGATTCACCTACACACACCATTACAGGCTTCCTGAAACTGTGATGTTAAGTGCATAAATACTGTACACACACTCACACACATACACACACAGTACCGTTGCATGAGTGTGGTCAGAGTTGACAAACACCAGAGGATCCAGAGGGCAGCTGGACTCCAGTCTGGAGATGCGGTCTGTAGATCTCACATCGACACTCAGAGACAGTGTGTAGGGAATAACACATGCTGAGAAAACTTCTGGAACACCAGTGGCTAAAGCTGAGAGAATCACACGGACAAACAGAGATACTGTTTAACACCAGCACCAGTATACAGCTAAACCGCCTAACCAGAACTGACCTGAGCACATGACGGGCTTAGGACACAGCCGATTCGACTGCTGAACACTAAAGCACTGCACTACATCTGATTACCATCAATGAAAACATATCAATGATAATAATCAGAAATGTTTGTTGAGCAGCGAATCAGCATATTAGAATGATTTCTGAAGGATCATGTGACACTGAAGACTGGAGTAATGATGCTGAAAATTCAGGAATAAATTACACTTTACTATATATTCACATAGAAAACAGCTGATTTACATTGGAATAATATTTCACTGTTTTTACTGTATTTTTGATCAAGTAAATGCGATGTGAGCAGAAGAGTCTTTTTCAAAAGCTTTTGACCACTAGTGTGACTGACAGGGGAAGTAAGAGGTTTGACCACATCATTCACTATGCTTTCTGGGAAGAATAGTTTCATAAAAAGTTTGCTACTTTAAATCAAACATAAATCATGTAGAAATACACAAATGGAAAAGCACGTGTGTAATTAGGCCACAGTCATGTGATCTGCACCTGCGGGTGTGTATCTGGGGTTGAGTACAGCCGGCAGACAGAAGCGCAGTGCATGGTCGGCCTGAACGGTGAGCTCCATCACATAGACGATGGTGATGACGGCGTTCTGACCCGGAGACAAACACCCGATACTCAGTTTGAACACATCCAAACTCTCATCGCTCTCTTCCAGCAGAAACACCTGCTGACCCGAACTCACAGCATCATGATACTGATCCCGTGCCTGGAAAGGACAAACACACCCATAACCACAAACACCAGAATAACCTGGGTGTGTTTCCCAAAGCCAACTATGGCCGCAAGTTCCGTCGTAACCAATAGAGTTCAATGGGACTTGCTACCAAGAAGGCTTTGGGAAACGCACCCCTGGTCATTTCTGTCTGATCTCAACCGTCTGAGCTGAACATTTCAATTTTGTTATAATTGACCACGGTTCTCAAACTTCTCAGGACAAGTACCATGTTTGCTTTGTGTATGCTTATGCCATATTTTGATTAATATTGCTGTATTTCAGGTAAATCATGATGCTGCAAGAGCCTCATTAGACCTTTGACTGGCCCTTTGCAGATCTGTGGAAAAATGCTCATTATTTTCTAACGGTTAAATAAATTCCTGGGGTCACCTGAGGACCTCCTCAACTATATCAGACGCAACAGCAAAGATAAACCAGTGAGATTTATTACTGATTTCACAGTCACAGAGAGAAGGCCATTCATAACAGAGATACTTTACATATAGAAGCCTTAAAAAGCACATCAATAAAAAAGACACGTTTTATTCAAAGGCTCAGAGACACTGTGGAAAGTGGTCAAAAAACAATATTATGGCAAAAGTCAGTATTTGTAAAATCTCCCCAGAATTAAATGGCTTACTGTAGAAAGATAACAAAACTTCTGTTGTGTAATGTGTGATCTGAACAAACATTTTAAAAATCAGAGAAAACCACAGACAGACAAAATCTGTTCACTCCTGGAACCTCTTGTATAAAACTTTGCATAGATTTCATAGGTGTGTTTAAAGCGAAAGGTGTGTGTGTCGGAGCAGGTCTGAACTGAACTCTGTGGAGTTTGAGACTTGTTAACATGTGAACATAATGACACTGCATTTGAGCAGAAATTCATCACGTGTTGAGGGTATTTAAGCAATTTAAAAGTTACATTTAAATTTGATTTATCTAAAATGACTTGCATAGGGCAGGAATGGGCCCCTTGGGTCCTGAAGGGCCCCTGTCCCCCAGAGTTCAGCTCCAGAGCAGGAATCAAACACTGTCACAGATAAAGCACAGCACCGCTGGGGTCTCGACTCACGCTCTGTTTGTCCTGCAGCTCCGCCACAATCTCCTGCTCTCCGATCTTCGCACTGAAGTGGCAGACGGCGGCATCGGCGGGCAGTGGGAAGACGAACACGGCCTCCAGGGGGCGCTCCTCCTCATTGACATACTGCAGACTGGAGCTGACGGAGACCACGTGATCCTTAACCTGCAGCTGCACTGAGATGCTCTTTAGAGGAACTGAGAGAAACATACAGACATCAGAAGATCTGCACCTACTGCTGTAATTAAGAAGAATTACACACCACAGAGAATATAAACAGTTAAAGCTGTAATTATGAGGAGGAAGTGGAGAGTTTATACCTGGCTCATTTTTTTCAGACACGAGACCACAGCAGTTCACCATCCTGACACTCTGAGAGAACAGACCAGCTTTTACATTATATTTCATGTGTATGTTTTGACATAACCTTGACTATATTCCATATAATCTACTGCAAGATAAAGACTCGCTGTTTAATATCGTAAATACAGTAAATACACACGCTTAGAAGAATAATAGTAAGTCATTACAATTTTTAAAAAGTGCTATTGGGAATTAAAGAATAGTTCAAAAACTGAAAGCGATCTTCTTTGCCTTCTTACAAAGTTAAACATGTCTTACTGTTTTTATAAATCCTCAGCGATCGACTCAATAAATAGTAAATAAGATGAAAATGACTTTCTTGCTGACCGTATCAAGATGTTTCTTGAAGAGTTGGATGACTGAATCAGCGCAGCAGCAGTTTTAAAGCAAAGCTGCGGGCGAAAGGCGTGTCTCATGAATATTAAGTAGGCTACGCGGCCCAAAGCGTCATCTTATTTACCCTAGTGTTTAACATTCACGCTGATCACGTGATTCACAAAGCAATATTATTAAATTGTGAGTTTCACCTGGTTATTTAAAAGCATTAAGGGTGTCATCTGGACACTTAAAAAAGATTGTTAAATGTTCCGCTCAGTATTTTGATGTTTTTTTATTTTGATACTTTGATGTGATGTTTACAGTCATTACATTAGTTTTAAACATTAGGGGTCAGGGGTCAGGGGTCATGGTACTGGACACATGGTTGGTTGAAAGCACTCCGTTTCCTCACAACTGACTGGTAATCTGACCATCTGAGGCAAAAATGTGTAAAAAATAAATAAATCTTATGTCAGTATCTGGATAATAATTAACAGTTGTTTAAGAAAAGGCAACAATTTTAGTTAGTTAACCTGGATGGATTGAATTTTCAAATAACACAAATAAGACATTAGACTGTTAAAAATGACGAAGATGTATTAAATGCACCAAACCGATGACTAATACAAAACTAGCAGTGGACAACAGAGGAACAACTACTGCAGATTCTGCTTTAATGTGATGAGGTGAGATGGAGGGACATGTGACATACTGGATGTTAAAGGGATTTCACAAGTTATCATGAAGACCAGAACACTTTAAATGTGAACGCATTGTTTCATCTCAACTTCTGCGCTGGAATAACTGATCTGGGTGCGAACGAATGTGAATCCATACAGTCTGTTTGAGGACACGCCCGACAGATGCAGTAAAACACTGACACATGATCAGGAATATTCATTTATTCAGATTAAAATATTCACACTGAAAGATTCAGCAGGAATCAAATATTTTACAATAATAAATCATCAAATAGCTAAATTAATCTCACAAGAACCAGAATGTGTTCAATTACTGCTCAAAGTTTAGGTTATGCTGACGTTCTGAAAATACATGTAATAATTGTCTTTATAATCTGGCAGAGCTTTAAAAAAACCCTCATAAAAAAACAGACTAAAACTGAGTAAACAGAAAAACTAAGTGTAGCTTCTTCATTGTCAAAATTACAAACACGACGTAGCCAAATAAACTGCAGGAGTAACTCTGGGGAAACTGTGTTAGTGACTGTCAGTTCAGCCAGGTGGTGTTCAGCTGCGTCTGATTCTTGATGCTGGTGTCCATCTTCAGCACTTCTCTGACCGCCATCGTGGCATAAGTGGAGGACGGCAGAGAAAACTCCATCTTCAGCGCCCGATACTTCCCTTCTGTAGACACACACACACACACACACACACACACACACGATAAAGAATCGATACGGTCAGAGAGATGGTATTACTTCACATTTTAGCAGGGAGCTCAATCTGACAAAAGCGGTTAGCGTTAAATTATAGTATTTTTATTTAGCAGTATAAACTGCTTGGCCAAATAAAAGCTGTGGTTAGGACTCGGGATGTTTTTCCCAGGACAATCCAAAGGATGTGGCGTTTACATGCGGTTCCGAGAGCATCTCTTCCATTCAGTGACACATGAAACAAATGCTTATACAATGTTCAGTATAATGCTGAAAGAGCCGTTCTGTACTGTTATGTCAGTGTCGAGTAAAGAAAATTTATTTTATAAAATTCACTATATATCTATCTCAAATATACTCTATAATCAAACTGTCATAAGTGTCATTTTAATGAGCTCATCTGTTAACATGATGTCGGTAAATCTCAGAGCTGCTGCAAACATCCACAATCGCTGTGATCCGAT